>JAJHZJ010000149.1:0-287500 GCA_023548195.1 Bettongia penicillata ogilbyi
TGTACAAGTTTTCCTCCCAATAAAGTGCAAGGTCCTTGAGGGCAAGGATTGCTTTGTTTTTGCTTTTATGCTAGAACCAAGTACAGACTATGACATATAGTGGATGTTTAATAAAGTCTTGTGATAGATTAACTGATCTCATCAATGTGGACACGCTTTCCAACAATACAGGTCACAGCCCACAACCCAGACATCCCCTTACATCCTACATGACTCTTTTCCAAAGTCTCCCATAAATGATCTGCAGAAGATCTATCCAATAACTTAGAGAACTTACTTAAGTTTTCTTGATATTATGAGGAGTATATGGACTCCCCCTTCATTATCTTATGTTCTCATCATATCATTGGCCCACTTTTAAATATAAATATGTATACACATACACACACACATATCATTGATCACAGACATCCTTTATGAAACAGATTGCATCTTCACATTGTAATTTTGTTCCTTACTTCTCCTCTAATTCAGACTGGTGGAAGGGAGAAGGGGCATGACACTTTGAGATACTCCTTTCTCCAAGAAGTTAGTGCTGCCCAGTATCTGCTCTTTCCCTTGCTAGAAGGTTGGATTCCAATATTTTCTTGAATTTGAGTTTGCTAGAAAGGCAGCCTGAAACTGACAGACTGATAAGCTGTAGGAACTCCTCCACTCCATCCCCTTCTCTCTCTAGGATTCTAGCCTGGAAGGTCTGAGACCTCTCCTTTCAGGCCATGTGAGTAAGAAGATACATAAATTCCATGTGTTTCAGCCCAAGGTAGGGAGATACACTGGGGACCAGGGCCACTCTTAGCTCCATTTCTGTCTATGTCTCTCTGAAAAAGGAGGAGAAGATCAATCTGCAACTTCTGCCATTTTAAAAAACAGATTGACATAAAACAAATAACTGATCCAAACAGTCCTAGTTAACTACTTGATTCCATCGAGCCACAAGAGGCCAAGAAGGTCAGTCTGTCCCTATTAAGACCTAAGGAGGTGTGATCATCTTTCTACTGAGGTTTCCCCCTTGAACTTCCTCTCAACTATAGGGGAAACTTAAATCAGGTTTAGTCTCACATATTTGAGGTTTGTTTTTGTTTCAGTTTTTAATGTAATAGGCATCTGTGAATCATCATAACTTAAATAATTAAATGTTTGTCTATGTAAGTTATCTCAACTCCTACTCCTTATAAGAAGTTCTCTTGTCCTTATACTTTGGTTCCATCTCCCCCATCAGAGTACTATGGGGTACCTCCTCAGAGTATTTTGGTGGTACAATGGGCAGAGCAGACTGCTTTGAGTCAGAAAGACCTGAATTCAAATCCAGTCTCAGTTTCCTCAACTGTAAAATGGAGACCTCATAGAGTTTTTGTGAGAATCAAATGAGATAATATTTGTAAATATTTGTGCAGAGTGCCTGGCACATAGTAGGTGCTATATACATGCTTATTCCCTTTTCCCTACTCATGAGATTCAACCAACTGATTTTCTAAATACCATTGCCTTGAGCTCCACCCAGAGGGCTACTCCTACCCAAGATTATCAGTGGAGAATCAGGTCAACCAGCTAGAGAAGCTTTGAGAAAGGGGTATTCATTGGAGCAGTAAAAACAGTTGGTACAAACACTCCGTCACCACTTCAAAATCGATAGCACACTCTCTCACAAGTGTATATAGAGTCCAGGGGAAAGTGTGCTAAGTCTTAGTGAACATATGTAAAGGGAAATGTAAAACTCCTGACTGATAGAAATCCTTTTCTCTTATTCTCAGGGTACTCAGTAAGTTCCTCTTGAGTATGATGAATCATGTCTGATCTGAACTCAGCTCCTGATACGGACACTGCCTTCAGTGGACCTGGGTATGCCTCTAGGACACTGATAGAAACATAGGTACTCCAAAATCTTACAGCGCCTTTGCAGTTTGAAAGGCCCTCCTGGTGGTCAAACGTGGGTGTTTGGAATGGGGAAAGGAGACCTGGTCAAAGCCAAAGCGGAGGTCTCTCTTCCTCTCTTAGGCGGTTCATTGTCAGAGGGCTCATTTCAGTTCACCCCAGTTTCTCAAATTCCATCCCTTCTCAGAGATTTTGTAAGTGATCCTTGGGGTGTGGCTTGGCTTCCTTGCGCTTATCTACTCAAACCCCTTCATTCGACAGATTTGGAAACTGAAGCCCCTAGAGACCAAGTGACTTGGCCAAGTTAAGATGAGTATTAAGCAATAGAGATAATATTGAAACCACCATTTGAGCAAGAACATGCTAGAGTTGGAGGCATGTACATTTAGGGTAAGTGGAGGCTGGTCTAACCCCAAGTTTGGTATTCTTGCCCACTATACTACACACAAAGAACACGAAAAAAAACTGACCCCCTCCCCTAATTCTTCAAATGCATGAAAAATAGAAGAAAAAAATCCCTCCATTGGAAAAAAGAAGAGAGAGCTAACAGGATAGGAGATGGGGAAAGCTTTTTTCAATGTCTTTATTTCTGTTTCCTACAGAAAAAAAATCCTAGTTGTGATGAAAGGATAGCAGCCAAATTAAAACTGGGAAAGTAATAATTAAAAGCATCTACAAAAAGTGGAGCACTCTAATTAGCAGGGATTAAGTGGTCCACACTGGAGACAACTCCCAGAATTGCAGAGTCTCTGGTTATTGTTCCTGAGAAATCATGAAAGGGAGCTGAAGTCCCCAAAGAGCTGGAGAACAGTGAGCAGTATGCTTGTCCTTAAATAAGGAAAAACCAATGGATGTATTTGACGTCAATATGTGGAAGGTTACAGAATGAAGATTGGCAACCACCCTCCCTCCCCTTTCCCTAAACTATACTCTGAGGCACACATTTTGTTGTGTTTTTGTCGTTTTTATTTTCACTTTTATATCCCTTATGCCTATTTGAGTATCTTACACATAGCAGATGAGTGTTAATTGTATTGAATTGCATTGAACCATCTTTTGCATGCAGATGAAATAATTATTCATTTTAATTAATATAAGCATTAAACCATTTGATCAGTAATTTCCTTTTTCTAGTACAAATGTGTATAGCCAAGCAAAAACAAATTTCTGCATTACCTATATCCAAAAAAAAAACCAAACTTCCATCTACATTGTGAGTTTATGGATAACATATTTCATCATAAGTCCTTGGTCATTTCATTGATTAGAGTTCTTAGGTATTTCAAAGTTGTTTGTCTTTCCAATAGGACCCTTATTGTATTATTCTCCTGGTCTGCTCCCTTCCCTCTGCATTACTTCAAACAAGTCTTTCCATTTTCCTCTGAAACCATCCCTTTCATCATTTCTTCAATAGTACTTCATTACATTCAAGTACCATACTTGTCCAGTCATTCCTCAAATGACAGGCATCCCCTCACTTTGAATAAATTGAATCACCTTGAAGGGTACAGGATACTAATGCAGTAGAGGAAGGAGATTGCCTTTCTTCTCATTGATGTAAATTGCTCCAATCCTTTTCTTTCTGGCTCTTCTGGAAGAGCCATAAGTTTCTATAAAAGGGAAAGAATAGTCATTTCCCATAATGCCACAGGCATAAAGACCCTGCATGAAGCACTGGAATTCCTGGAAAGAAGAAAAGCAAAATAGAAGATAGATAGGGTTTCTGGAGTATTGAGGTGACGAGAAACACTGCTGGCAGCCTCTTAGAGGCAAAGAATAGGAATTGCTAAGTCAAGCCGGGAGCTGAAGGAACTGGGATAATAAGGCAGCATAGAATGCTGTGAGGCTGAAGAAATGGGATTCAGTGTCCAGATTAGGTGTCCAGACACTGGAGTGGGGGAGAAAGCCCAGATCCCATAAGGAAGCAATCAAATATAGAGATGTGGATATTAGTCTTCCATGAAGTCTTCAACTCCACTAAAGTTACTGGGGCTTTGCTTTTTTGTATTGTGAAATTTTCTTACAGTGATTGTAACTGACTGTGGGGAAGGAGGAAGGAAACAGTATTCACTTGAGGGTGGGATATAAATATAGTTTTGCTAAAGAGGAATACGATAGTAATCTTTTATCTGTTCTCTCAGTAGCTTAATGCTTATAGGAGAACTGAACTCCCCTTGGGAAGAGACAGAAACAATACAAATTCAGTTGCTCTTTTGGTGCGTTGGGAAGTGAGGAAAAGTCAAGATGTATTGTTATTGAAAACCATTTAAGACTAAACTCAGTTCATGTGAGCCTTCAGCTTTAGTAATGAGTCATGAGTTGCCCTAAGGAGGAGGTGATGATATATGTGGCTTTACAAAGAGAAGATGGCAGTAGATCTATCCAATTTCCTTATAGACTAAATGACAGGCTACCTTATAGAAAAGTGCTATCTGCCATGTAGTTTCATTTCAGTGAGACTCTGGGGGTTCCATCACTTTGAAGATCTCATCAACTTGGGTTTTAATATATCAAAGGTCAGTAATTTCCTTGGTTTGGTTATTCCCCTCACCAACACAAACTCTTTGCAACTTAATAGATGTTATCTCAGAATTGATGAAGCCAAAGCATTTGTCACCCTCTGGACAGTCTGGTGACGATCCTCTCCAGGACACCTTGGCTCATTCCTGGATGATAGATTTCATACAATAATCCAGCATGGATCCTACAACTTGTCAGAGTTTATGTTTCCGATATTACCTCCATATAGTAAGAAGCATCAGGGGAGGGCTTTTGTGGAGGATTCTCATGAACAAGCTAAGAAAAAACGAACTTGATCAATTTTCCATTAGATAGGTAAAATATCTGTTAGAATTGATTATTAGCAAGTTTAGGACCCCCTTTTTTTATCATCCTTGTACTAAGGGAAATTTTGTCATAGCGATGATCAACTTTACTCATCCACTGCAGTGAAACTTTTTCTTTGTTCAAAGTAGCATTTCTCAAGGGATCTCATGGGCGAGGAACATCCTTCAGCTGAGGCCAGAGAGCTGGAAGGTAGTAGGGGGCTCCTGAATTGTCCTGGGTTCAAGTTCTGCTTTTGACACATACTGGTTAGGTCACCATGGACAAGTCACTTAACCACACAGGGATCTAGGGAGCTCTCTTAGCCTATAAGTTGGAGGATAGAAGTAAACATCCCTGGGAGTTTTATACATATACATATGCATATGCACATACACACATACACATACACACACAAAGAACTTTCTGGATATCATGACAAAGTCAGAATCTAAGCATTTCATACAGCACATGTGTAAATGATTACGTATAGAAAACACACATGTATACTTATATGCTCATACACTGCCCATGTGTGAACATACATATTTTTACACATATGCATATGTGTAAATGAGACTTTTATATGGTGACTTAAAGTTACAACCTATGCATTATCTATGGCACATACAGACATTATGCAAGTGTGGGAATTCATATAAAACATACATATATGTTGAAATGTAGCTCTATGCATACACGTGTGTATGCAGATCATACACATAGACATATATACATAGCTCCATAGAAAATTCTTAGATTGTGACTTAATGCTAAGAAAACAAACAAATCACAGCAACAGTTTGAAAATCCTCTCCTCTGATCTGCTTTAGTTGTTAAAGAAGGATAACAGAAATTTTATCATTAGAATATATGTACATATATTTCCACATACATGATTCAAATAGAAATATACAAATACATACACACAGATTATGATGTTTTATAGAAGAGCCCAAGCGCTGGCAATGGTAAATGGAATGAAATACACATTTATGAAGTGCCTACTATGTGCCAGTCACTGCTTAGATGCTTTACAAATATCTTAGTTAATCTGCACAACAATCATGGGAGGAGCTACTATTATCTCCATTTTAAAGTTGACGCAACTGAGACAAACTGAGGTTAAATGACCTGCCATGGTCACGGGGCTAGTAAGCATTTAAGACAGGATTTGAACTTGGGTCTTCCTGACTTCAGGCCTGGCACTCTATACACTGCACCGTCTAGCTTCCAAAGTGATTTGTTCAAAGCCTTGCTGATGGTTATTGGAAAGGACCAGAACAATTGGCCCTCATTCCAGTTTTGCTCTACCCTCTCTGCTATGTGTGTCCTATCTCTCCTCTACACTTGATCCTAAGATTGTAAGTTCAAGGTAGGCAGGGTTTTTATTTTGATCCTGATATTTCCCCAAGTACCATGAGTTGGATTCTGCCCTTAGTACATACTTAATAAATGTCCATTGAATTGACTTCAATAGTTGCTTTTTAAGATAAGGATTAACTTGATTTTATGTTACACTTTAGATAATCACAAAGCTATCCTAACTGACTTTGGGAGAGCTACCTGGGCGAAAAATTGCGTTTTAATTTTCTTCTTGCTGACTCTTTGCCCTGGTGCTTTTCAAAGATACCACATTTGTGCCATTGAATCTGCTTGGCCTGGTCCTCCAGAGGTCAGATAGGAGGCAGCCAGAAGATGATGTACCATGGGAACCTAATATTCTCTTTAGGGAGGAGAAGTCTGGGATCTCCCATCTGTCTTAGGCCCCAGCTTCCAGGTATCTGGCGCAGCAAAAGGCCTCTTCTGAAAGGACCATAAACCATATGGATCCTGAGTCCTAGTGCCTCAAAGACTCCAGGAGTAGAGGGGAGGATCTATGCATTCAAGTAGTCAGAGATTGGAAGTGTTTACACTCCATGGATGGTATGTTTCAATTCCTAATGTTTTGAGTTGGGGTTCTAGAAGGCAAAGGGAGACTGTGAGTGTAGGTCAGTGCCCAGTTCAGATCATTATTCCTTTTTATTCCTTTCCTACTGGGGTCTCATAACTATATGAGATCCTAGACCTCTGGGAGTCAAAAATAGTGATTGAATGAGGGTGCCCTTACAGGTGGGTCATTCCCAAGCTGTCACAGGCATATACATCCTCATGTTCCTGTCTGTATAATTCAGAGTTAGAGTCAATAAGTTGGAAATCTTCTCTCCTTCGTGGATTCTGTCTAAATTTTCACCCCTCTCCATTCTCAGCTTTATCTCTTCTCCCTTCTCCTCATTCCATTGTGCTGTCCAGAACCTTCTCTCAATCAATCAATAAGATTAACCCCACCCACCCCTACACACCCCCACACCTCCCTTCCCCTCCCTCGCCCACACACGTCAGGCACTGTGTTAAGGCTGAGGACACAAAGACAGAAGTTCAACATCTCTGCCCTTCAGGAGCTTATACCGCAAGAATCAGTTACCCCAGAATTTTTGGCCTTTTTTGTCCTATTTTTATTGATGCCCTGCCAAACCCCTGCCCCTGGCTTGCCTCCCACCATTGGCCTTCTCTGTTCCCATCTATGTGCTTCTGAAAACTCCTGGAGAATGTCACATTAACTGGTTCACTTATAAATTTTACTTCTCTAAACTCCACCAGCCCTCCTCATTGCAAGCAATCTTTCTTAAGCTTCTATCACATTCTCCAGTGTCGGCTATAAAATGTCTCCTCTTTTCTGTAAACCTCCTACATATCATCTCTTCCCCCTGCCCTTAGCATAGATCTTCACCTCCTACTTCTTTACTGAAAAAAATTATCTAAACTCCAACCTCCATTTTTTCCCCTGTTTCACATCCCAATCCTTCTCCATTCTCTTCATTTTATTTTTTTAATTCATGGAATAAAATAAGTATTTCCATAACATAGTATAATAAAAAAAATGATTGCACATGAAACTGCAAATCTATTACATACAACTTACTCTTCCTTTTAAATATACATTTACATATTATATATATAATATACATGTATTTATATATGTAATCTTTATAAATATGTACAATAAAGTTATGTTAATTTTTTCTTCCCTCTGCCCCCCATCCCTGCCCTAGAGATGGCTCCATTAGACACACACACATATGTGTGTGTGTATAAAATATATGTAAAATTGTATATGTAAAATGTATGTAAAATTATTTCACACATACTTCTATTTATCCTGGATGCAAATAGCATCTTTCTTCATATGTCCTTTATAATTAATTTTGGTATTTATAATAATCTGATGCTCTCTCTTCTCACCAAGGCTAATCTTTCCACTTATGTTCTTTTGGGATTCCAATGCCTCTCATCTCCCCTTTCCCCTTTTCACTTATCTTCAAAGCAAGTATGAATTAATTTATTATAAATAAGGTAAATGAAATGGCATAAATTGGGAAATAATCAGAGCCAAATGGGACTAATATTTTGTTGCTTTCAGGAAGATCCTGTGCTGTAGGAACACAACCCTGTAGAATGTAAGTTTCCTGAGGGCAGAGTCCACTTTGATTTTGTCTTTGTATCTCTAGCATCTAGCTCAATGCTGGCACATAGTAGGCACTTAATGAGTAATTGTAGACTTGAAATGAATTTCAATTATGCCTGACACACTATAAGTCCTTAGTGAATGATGGTAAACTTGAACTGAATTTCAATTATACTGGCACGTTATAGGTCCTTAATGAGTGATGGTAGACTCAAACTTAATATCAATTCCTTCTTCTCCAATTTGCTCCTTCCCTACACATTTTAACAATATTGCATAATGGAGAGATTGCTACATTTGGAGACAGAAGACTGGGGTCTGAATTCTGACTCAGTCACTTACTACCTACATGATGAAGGAAAGCCATTCTCTCTGAGTGTCACAGCCTTTATGAACCTCAGCTTCCCTATCTATAAAAGGAAGGGTGGGGTGAATTTAGGGGCTCTAATCTGTAATTAATCTGTAATCTCCCCCATTTTCAGCAAAACACAATTTTACCTTACCCTGTCATCTTTTCAAACTATATCTTTTTCTCTTTAGCAGACAAATTCCTAAAAATGATCTTTTATGCTGACTGCTTCCATTTCTTCATCTCCTATATACTTTTTACATACATACTTTACCCCTTATATGTGCCTTTCATCATGTGGCAAAGCACCACTCACCACCGAGGTGAGGCAGCTTTTTCTATGGTTGCTGACAATCAACTACCAAGTTTGGTGACTTAGTCCTTATTCCACTTGAGCTCTCTGCAGTTTTTGATACAACTGACCACCACTTCCTCTTGGACATTCTCTCTTCCCTTGGCTTCTGTGACTCTATTTTCTAGTTGTTCTCTTTCTTCTTAATGTTTTCTGATAGACCCCCGAACTCTTGCCTTGCTCAGCGTGAACATCACTCAAATCTCTGACCTGGATCTTGTCTTCTTCCTCTACATTATGCCCCTTGTTGATCTTGTCATCCCCGTGCAGAAGATTCACAAACCTATATATCCAGCCCCGATCACATTCCCAAACTCCAATCCGACTGCCAACTGGACATCTCTGCTTGAATTTCCCTCAGAATTTCAAACTCCAGAGTGGTACCCATTACATTTTCCTCTCCTCCAAACTCTTTATTTCTGTGGATGGCCACACCATCCTTCTAGTCAACCAAGTTCACAACTTTGAGGTCATCCTTGAATCTTTCTCTCAACCAACAAGCATCATCCTGCCCCCACTGCCACCATGAGGTAAGCACTCTGTTAAGTGCTGGTGATACAAAAAATGAAAGTGAAATGAAGAATTCTCAAAGAACTTTCCAATCAGTTTCCAAGTCTCTACAATGTCTCTCACATTCAACCCCTTTCCTCCCCTCAAACTGCCTCTTACCACAACTCAGGACTCTACTACCTCTCTGCAATAGACTCTTAATTTATCATCCAGAAAGGGTCAAACTTGTGGCCCACAGGCCTTGTGGTCAGCGAAACTCTTAAATGTAGTCTAAACCAAATTAAAATGTAATTGGGAAATGTTTAACAAAATAAATAAAAACAGTACCACATAATGCTAATTTGTGATTTTCTAAGTTAATATTTGTCCTGCAGTGATCAGTTTCTATTTGAGTTTGATGCTGCGTCTAATTCATCCTCCAAACAGTTGCCAAATTGGTTTTTCCTAGAACACGGGTCTGATATGCATACTCCTACCCAAAACATGGCAGTGTTTCCCTGTTTCCTCCAGAATAAAATACAAGATCCTCAGTTTAGCATTTAAGCCTCTTTACAATCTACTTCTGCTTACCTTTCTAATGATCTCATACATATTTTCCTTCACAAATTCAGATTGGACTATTGAATGTTTCTTGCACATACTATTCAATTACCCATCTCTGTGTCTTTGGACAGACAGTTGAACCTTGTTTCCAGAATGTCCTCCACCCTCAGCACTGCCTTTTAGAATCACCAGTGTTTTCTCAAGTCAAAACTTAGGGGGGGACGGAGCCAAGATGGCGGAGTAGAAGGACGCACATTTACGAGCTCCGAGCCCACAACCCATGGAATTGAGGTAAAAGGAGATCCCCATAAATTCTGAATCTCTGCAGGGGGTGCATAAACATAGGGGAAGAGATTTCCGTTCCACTGAACCCTGGAAAGCCGTCCCCCGGGTCCATCGCACTCCGGAAAGCGGACCCCACCCCCACCCCTGGCCGCGACCCAGAGAAGCTGACCCGAGCAGACTTCAGAGAGGAAAGCTCCGGGAGAAGCTCTGGCAGCCGGGAAAGTCCCTCCGCTCACAGAAGCTACAGGTCAGTGAAAAAGAAAGCTGGGCTGAAGGAGAGGGGAAGCGGGGAGTCTCCGTGACTCGGGCCCCCTCGGGAGGAAGTGGCGGCAGCAGAGACGGGGGCAGGAAGCGGCAGAGGCAGAGGCGTGGGCGGGCGGCTGAGGCGGCAACGGCCTGGGACTCAGGAATCCCCCAGCAGCAGGTAGGACCTTCAATACTGAAGGTCTTTCCAACCTGAGGGAGCCGAGCAGGGGAGACGGCCCTGCCTCCACCCTGCTCTACTGCTGAACGCCTCTGAATAAAACCCCCAAGGGAGCTGAGCACAGCAGGCGGGGCCCCCCACCCCGCCCCCACCCGCTCCGTTCCTGAAAATCTCTGCGGAAAGCCCCTGAGGGCCCAAGCTTAGGAGACGGCCCTGCCCCCACCCCTGCGCCAGAACTAAAGCTTGCCGGGGGAAAGCGCATTTGAATCTCAGAGGCCAAGCACTAGCTGGGAGGATCCAGGCGGGGGGGTGGAAAGGAATCTCAGAAGTCAAGTAACTGGCTGGGAAAATGCCTAGAAAGGGGAAGAAAAATAAGACTTTAGAGAGTTTTTTCCAACAAATGCAAATGATCCCGACCTTCGGATCTGATGGGGAGGACGAGAACGTATTTTTCCCATCAGGGAAAGATGTGGAGGGCGGGGCCTCAGTACCCCAGACACCCCAGGGGGGTGTTGGGTGGGCTCAGGCCTTGGAAGAGCTTAAAAAGGATTTTGAAAAGCAAGTTAGACAGGTGGAGGAAAGACTGGGAAGAGAAATGACAAAGATGCAAGAAGAGTATGAAAAAAAGGTCAATATCTTGGTAAAGGAGACCCAAAAAAATGCTGAGGAAATTAACACCTTGAAAAATAGGCTCACTCAATTGGCAAAAGAGGTTCAAAAAGCCAATGAGGAGAAGAATGCATTCAAAAGCAGAATGAACCAAATGGAAAAAGAGGCTCAAAAGCTCACTGAATTTAATAGTTCTCTCAAAATTAGAATGGAACAGATGGAGTCTAATGACTTTATGAGAAATCAAGAAATCACCAAACAAAACCAAAAGAACGATAAAATGGAAGAGAATGTGAAATATCTCATGGGAAAAACAACTGACCTGGAAAATAGATCAAGGAGAGACAACTTAAAAATTATGGGACTACCTGAAAGCCATGATCAAAAAAAGAGCCTAGACATCGTCTTGCATGAAATTATCAAGGAAAACTGCCCTGACATTCTAGGACCAGAGGGCAAAATAAGTATTGAAAGAATCCATCGATCACCACCTGAAAGAGATCCAAAAAGAGAAACTCCTAGGAACATTGTGGCCAAATTCCAGAACTCCCAGCTCAAGGAAAAAATCTTGCAAGCAGCCAGAAAGAAACAATTCCAGTACTGTGGAAATACAATCAGGATAACCCAAGATCTAGCAGCTTCTACATTAAGGGATCGAAGGGTGTGGAATAGGATATTCCAGAAGGCAAAGGAACTAGGACTGAAACCAAGAATCACCTACCCAGCTAAACTGAGTATAATACTTCAAGGGAAAATATGGTCTTTCAATGAAACAGAGGACTTTCAATCATTCTTAATGAAAAGACCAGAGCTGAAAAGAAAATTTGACTTTCAAACACAAGAATGAGAGGAAGCATGCAAAAGTAAACAGCAAGGAGAAGTATTAAGGGACTTATCAGAAATGAACTGTTTGCATTCATACAGGGAAGGACAATATTTCTAACTCTTAAAACTTTTCAGTATCTGGGTGGTTGGTGGGACCACACATACACATGTACACGCATGCACACACATACACACATGCATTCACATGCAGAGACAGAGAGCACAGATTGAACTGAATAGGATGGGACCATACCTTAAAAGAAATTAAGGTAAATGGTGAGAGAGAAATGTAGTGAGAGGAAAGAGGGGGAAATGGAAGAGGGTAACTATATGTCATTTAAGAGGCAAGTAGGAGATGTTTTTAGTGGAGGGAAAAAGAGGAGAGCTGAGGAAAAAAAAACAAACAAACAAACAAAAGTTTACCCTCATCACATTTGACTAAACGAAGGAGTGTAATGCACACTCATTTTGGTATGAAAACCTATCTTACAGTATAAGAAAGCGGGGGAGAAGGAGATATTGGGGGGGGGGATGATGGAAGGGAGGGCAAAGGGAGGAGGGAGTAATTGAAAGTCAACACTTGGGGAGGGACAGGATCAAAGGACAGAAGAGAAACAATGAGGGGCAGGTTAAGAGGGATGGCAATTCAGTTAGTCTTACACAACACGACTATCAGGAAGGTCATTTGCAAAGCTACACAGGTATGGCCTATAATGAATTGCCTGCCGTACCAAAGGGAATAGGTGGGGAGGGAGGGATGGGGAGAATTTGGAACTCAAAGTTTTAGGAACAATTGTTTAGTATTGTTGTTGCAACTAGGAAAGAAGACATACAGTTAATGAGGAATAGAAAATCATCTGGCCCTACAGGAGAAAAGAGAAGATAGAGACAAGGGAAGGGAGGGAAGACAGAAGAGAGGACAGATTGGAGAGAGGGAAAATTAGATTGCTTGGGGTATTGGGGTGGGGGGAGGGGATAAAAGGGGAGAAAATTTGGAACCCAAATATTTGTGAAAATGAATGTAAAAAGCTAAATAAATAAATAAATAAATGAATGAATGAAAAAAAAAAGAATACTACCAATTTTTCATTCATCTAGATTCAGAAAAACAAAACAAAACAAAACAAAAAACTTAGGGCTCACCTCCTCCATGAGACCTTTCATGATCTTCTGGTTGTTAGCACAGTCTCCCATTTGAAATTATACTTTATTATCTTATGTATACTATGCATTTCTAAATTTCTATGTGGCCAAAAGCATGTTGATTCTTTCATTTTTTTCTGTCTTTGTATTCCCAACCTCTATTATGGTACCTTGAACACAGAAGGCACTTACTAAATGTTTTTTGAATGGAATTGAATTCAGTTCCTCTCTTTTGCCTTGTGGAGGTATAGTCAGTGAAAATTAGAAGCAGACAAAGGGTGAAGCTGCCACCCTGAAGAAGCATGCCTGAAATACTAAAGTATTATAACATCAGCCCAAGGGAAGAAAGTAAACTGAGAACCAGAGTGCAACATTTTGAAGAATTAGAAGAATCTTGCCATTTTCTTGAAAATTACATGACTTCTCTCTGAGTCTTAATAATCTAGGAACCATAAAGCAAATGCACAAAAATGTATAGATAGTTTCTTCATCTGTACTGCAGAGCTAATAATGCTTCACTTGCCTCAAAGGACTGTTATATAGATTTACTAATTAATGACAATAATGAGCTTGGAAACTATAAAGCGCTGAATTAATGTTGCGTTTGTTAGGAATAATTTGATTCAGATGCCTTCTGTCTTTTTTGGTGCTCGTGGTAATTCATTCCCATGTCCTGGATTTGGTAGCTGGATTTTATCTAGGTATGTTAACCTTGTCTTGTTCAGGCATTTAGCTTCCCAAAAGGTTCAACGTCTTTAAAATTTGGTTGTCACAAGTTGTAAAGTTCCCTTCTTGGCAATTTCCTATGCCTGGCATGTTCCCATTTCTTCAACTTTCAGAATCCCTGGTTCCTTTCAAGGTTCAGCTTAAGTGCTACCTCCTACAGGAAATCTTTCCTAATGGAATTGAGCTGAATCAATCTAAACTTCAAATTGGTTTCTCTGAAGTTTTTGTAGTTTAAGGGGCCTTAAGGATTTCTCAAGGAAGACCTTTTCCAGGTCTCAAATTCCTTAGCTTTATTTTTAAATTAAATTTTGTCTTTTTAGGTGAAAAAACATTTATTTTTCTCTCCTCCCACTTTTAGGAAGAAAAAGAAATCTATTAAAGCTTGTCAGATTTGCAAAGTTGAAAAAAATGGAAAATGACAAACATTGGAGGGACTGACAGAAAACAGGCATTTTAATGTACTATTGGAGGGGCTATGAACTGGTGTAGCCATTCTGGAAAGTTTTCTTAACTTGAAAAGAAAGGGTTTGAACTAAAATGTTAAGTGATGGCTAGGTTAAACATTTGTAGAAAGCGGAGTTACTATAGGCATTAAAAGGTACCATGGTATAGTAGATAGATGACCATTGTTCCCAATGCATTTTTTTACTCATCTTCAATGGAAATATACACTGTGTGTGTGTGTGTATGTGTGTGTGTGTGTGTGTGTGTGTGTGTATACAGAGAAATATACACTGTATGTATATATGTGTGTGTGTGTGTGTGTGTGTGTGTGTGTGTGTATATATACAGGGTCCAAGAACTAGAAGCAACTATGTTTAAGCCTGCCTCTGATATATACCTGTCATGTGATCCTTAGAAAATTGCCTGTCCTCTTAGTCCTTGGGTTGACCTGCATTGGTAGAGGGAATCCCCCACATCTGAGAGTTCCATATGCCAATGAAATCATTGGACTAATATCTATCCTTACCTACAGGATGGTGATGATGAAAGTGCCATGCAAACCATAAAGTGGTATAGAAATGGGAATTCTATGAATCTACTTGTCTAAGAGAGAGTGATATTGGCTAATAGCTGGCACAATACCTTCTGCATCCAATTTGGTGTGTTACAAATAATGGGGACAGGGATAGAGACTGGATCTATGATTTCATAGATAGAGAGATGCCTTCCACCAAAGCTAGTCAGCCCCTTCCCTGAAACTTATATTAGATCAGTTCATTAGTCTTGGAACCAGGAAATGGTAGTTTCCTCTTCTACTTGGTTATAGATCTGCTTAGTCCTGGTGGTTAGGCAGTTAACAGTACTTAATTTTCTCTAGAAAGAAAATCTTTACTCACTACAGAAGACATGGAAGGGATTAATTAAAAAAAAACAGCTATATACTGAATGGTCAGGTGAGTAGGAAGGAGTTTATGGTTTTTTTCTTGCAAAGACAATTTCTCCCAAAGCAAGTTCCACTGACTTTGGTGTTTGACCCCTTTTCTCTTACACAGCCCTGGTGAGGAAGGATATCCTGGTAGCTAATTGACCACCCAGGACCAACAAGTTTGCTGCCAGGCTGAGTAGAGAGAATGCTGATTGCATCTATTTGACTACTTGAGTACCCCTGCAGGGAGGACAGCCTGCCAAAAATTATGGGTTGCTACAGGGAAACATGCAAAAATTTTAGCCCTATGAGTTCCCAGAAATAATTATAGACCATATAAAAATGCAACGTAACTGAGTATGGGTGCTAGGATAGTAGTAGGAGAGTAGGGAACTAATGTAGGTCTAAAGCATCACCAAAATGATACCTCCAAAACTCCTTACTGGAATAAGGACTCTGGACTAGTAAACAGTTGCTATTCATACTATAGTAAAGTGTTTGATATAGTAAGATTCTAGTCAATTTTTAATGTGGAGACATGTCTCCACTAACTAAAGAACTAAAGTTCTTCTTGCCATGAATTTTTGTACAATTTTTTTCAACTCTTTATGACCCTGTTTGGGGTTTTCTTGGCAAAGATACTGGAGTGGTTTGCCATTTTCTTCTCCAGCTTGTTTTACAGATGAGGAAACTGAGGCAAACAGGGTGAAGTGACACAACTATTAAGTATCTGAAGCCAGATTTGGATTTAGGTCTTCCTGACTGGACTGAAATTGCATTTTTATTTATTTTGTTAAATATTTCCCAGTTACATTTTAACCTGTTTCTGACCACACAGCATTGTGGGTTACCTGTGTTCTTGGCTGCATATCTGACACCCGTAGCCTAGAGCACAGGGAGGTTAAGTGGCTTGTTTAGAGTCACACAGCACATATGCATTCTTGACTCTTAAGTTCCTCTATTCTTCTATGTTTCCTCCTGGTGAAGAGGACCATAAGGACAGGGACTAGCTTTCTAAGAGAACTGATATAGGGAACTGGGAAGTAAATAGACCCTTTACTCACATAGATGAATACCTTCTCTGAAACCTATAGTCATATAGAGTTGTCTAGGGTATTGGAAGGTACATGGCTTACTCAGTGTTATACAGCTAAAATGTGCCATAGGCAAGATTTGAACTGACTTCAAGACCAGCTCTGTGTTGACTCATCACCATCACCATCATCATCAACAACCACAATAACAATTATTCGACATAGCATTCCAGTTTGAAAAAATTATCACTTACTCAGTACCTACAATGACAAGATCAAATGGACAGAATCATTCACCAGAAGCTTGGTATTCTTTATAAATAAAAAATATAACATTCTTTATAAATAGAGAATGAATCACCGTACTATAAATACAAAACCCAGAATGTCCTTCAACAAATAAACTGTACTGGAACTGGAGCATCATCATAGTCAAACCTGTTACTCACAATGTCTCAGACATAACATTATTCCATAAAAATTTGACAACAATTTAACAGATGACACCGTTCCAAAAACATATAATCTCTAAACAAAGCAGAATGAAAAAGCTCTTAAAATATAGAAACTGAGCAGATCAAAGTCAGATGGAAGAAGGAAGAAATGTACACCATGTCCATTATTCTACCTGCTCCTGGCATTGTCCCGGAAATGCTTTTAGTGAGCCTACAGAAGATGACGTTACATCTCACTACTTTTATGAAAAACAATCATTTTATCCACTTGTACGATTTTGTGCTGATCCTTAAATATTAAAGAACAATAGTGAAATGCCAACCTGTCCCATGACCTCAGCTCCCTGAATAATATGATAAGGAACCACAACAGTAATAAAAATAAATAATAATGATGATAATAGCCTATGTTATAGAGGAAAGAGCCCAGGCTCTGGATTCATAGAACTGGATTTAAATCCTAGTACTGGTACTTATTGCCTATGGGACCCAGGGCAAGTCACATCATATCTGGGACTTGGTTTCCTCATCACTAAAATGAAACAATTGACCTTTGGGGTCCCTTTTAGCTCTAAATCTTTGACTATATGAGCCTATGCTAAGGGCTAGCTGACATTTATAAAGTGTCTCAAGGTTTGTAAAGTACTTTACATTCCTCTTTTTATTTGATTAGGCAGTTATGTAGCATAGTAGATAGCACTCAGGGCTTTGATTTAAGAACTGAGTTTGAATCCTGCCTCAGACACTTACTAACTTTGTGACCTTGGGCAAGTCACTTGTTCATTAGTTTCAGTTTCTTCACCTGTAAAATGAGACATTTGGACTAGATGACCTCCAACTTGCCACTTAGTTCTAAATATAATAATTAATATTTATATATAATGCTTTAAGACTTGCATTGTGCTTTACAAAAACCATCTCCCTTTATTCTCACAAGAACCCAGGGAAATGGGTATTATGATTATCCTTATTTTATGAATAAAGAATCTGAGGCTGTTAAGTGATTTGCCCAAGGTCACCCAAGCACTAAGTGTCTGAGGGCAAATTTGAACACAGGTCTTTCTATTCTCTAGGTACAACACCCTGTGCATGGTGCCACCTAGCTGCCTCCAAGCTATGATAGAACCCATTATATAGTTTGACAGCACCTATCCCCAAATGATACGTGCATTTTGCACTGCATTCTGGGCCATCACCAATTGTCCTGATCTATATCTCACCCCTGGACCCAGATGGCTCTGGAGGTGAAAGTGAGGCTGGCGATTTTGCACAGCCTCCCTCACTTAAATCCAATTCACTTGCAAGTCCTGGTACCACTTTCCTGATGTCACGGTCATCTTTAAGACCAAAGAACAAAGGGCAGCAGCAGCAGCATTTCAGCTTTGGAAAAACTCATTATGTCTGTCATTTCCTTTAGCTTCAGTAGAATTGGAGAATGAAAGGTACTAAGCAAAAAAAAACATTTGAAATTCACAAGGACTTGCTGCATAACAAAATGATGGGAGGGATTTGGTCGATGGAAGTTTAATAGGCGGCAGATTGCTATTACCGTGTAAGAATTCACAGGTTCATTTATGGTTTTTATAAGCATTCATGGTCCAGTAAATGAATGCCTGAGGCTTTGAAAACAGCAGTTTTGCAAAAAGCAGAATCCAATGTCTAAGTAGGTCTGCTCGTCTCAGAAAAAAAAAAAGTGACTTACTGAGGAAATCTGCCAAATCTGCCAAAAGTAGGACTTTATAATATTTTGAATGGAGCCTCAATACTTATGAAGTAGCATTTTGAGAACTTTGGGTTCTTATTTTTAAATCCAATCGGCAATTTTCTAAATGCTTGATTTTTATTGAAAAAGTCATTCTTTTGGCTAACATTGCCCCTGGGACACCTTATTTCCTTCTTCCTCTTTGAGAGAGTTGATAAAATCTTCTGCGACACAAAACTTTGTGCAGGTAGTTAAAGTGACAGGAATTGGGGCTCCCAGCGGGTTAAAAGGCAATTGAGAACTAACACCAACCCTTGTTCCCTTTCATTTCCTGAGTGTCCCTAGAATGGACTTCAAAGGATGCTCACTGTTTTGGGAGCTGCCACTCTGCTTATGGGAAAGGGTGAAAGACTGAGTGGACACAGATGTTTCCAATTTGGAGACAAGGGAGCCCGTGCGCATGCATTTTGTTCTGATTCCTGAGAAATGTGGGAATGTGTTTTCCTGTTTTTTAGTATGGTCAACATTGCCACAGCGGTAAGCTTTTGTAAACCTACAGTTCACCCCCACCTCTGCCCTGATCCCAAACACATAAAACAGCTTCCTGTTGGGCATTTTCTTCTTAACCTCCCTAGGGACTTTTTGATGTAACAGTTGTTATAAACACTGGCCTTACTGTTAACACTTACGATGAGGAAGGATCCACTGCTTGGGATACTGGCAGTATATTCAAAAAAATAGGTTCTTTCATCCTTCGAAGATCTTATATCCTGAAAGTTAGATACAACAGCCAGCTTTATGAAGCTGTAAGATGAGATCATTGAGTTTTTCAGCAAACAGCTATCCTTGGTTGTTTTTATAGGTTTTCACAAAGCTTCACTTCCCATGGGTGAAATTAAAAATTAAAAAAAAATTAAGCCTTGTTATAAGAGAAATCTCAGTATAAGTTCTGGGGGTGGGAGGGGGGGGGGAATGTCCAGTCTCCAGATGGTGGCCTACTTAATTTTTTTTAAAGTAGTTTTCAACAGATTCCGGTGTAGACACACTGAATATCAACTTTAATTCTTTTATGCTGGAATAATGACTTATAGAGGCAGCTAGGTATTATAGTGGATAGAACCCGGGACCTAGAATCAGGAAGTTATGAACTCAAGTCCAACCTCAAACACCTAAGTAGCTATGAGACACTGGGCAAATTGCTGAATCTTTGTTTATCTTGTTATGGATGTGGAAACTGAAAGCTCTCTTAGACAAGATCATACTAATAATACATGCCATAGCCAAGATAACCCACGTTATATTCCTCCTAGTCAATACATTTTTTTTTTTGGTAAACACCATAAGAGATGACAAAAGGAACTTCTAGAGACCCCATTCTTCCCTTCCTGGAGCATATGAGGATGCTTTCTAATTTTCTTTGAACTGGAATCATTCTCAAGATAAAATAAGTGTAGAAGAGGGGAGAGGGCAAAGAAAGGGAAACAAAATAATACTGACCTTAGGAATGGGGATTTTCTTGGAGTCCTACTCAAAGAGACTCTATTCCAGTGTGAGTGAGAGTGGTGGGGGGAAGGGAGGAGAAGTATGAGTTTAAATAATAAATCAAGTAGAAAACTTCATGACATTTACCATTAGATTTTGAGACCTTATTCAAGGCAAAAGCTCTTAGAGATATGGAATGAGGTCCTGGATGAAGAACCTGCTGAAACTTCACAGTCAGTTTACTCTTCCCAGTAAGATGCAAAGCACTGACATACCTTTGGACAGATTAGGATCTATGTTGGGAGGCCATTTCAGAAAGAGGTGTTGTTATTATCTCCTTCCATAAAAAAATCAATGAAACCATAGGCTTAATAAAGAAGAGCTTTGTTACTTCCCCATATGCCAGTATAGGTACTAGGACCCAACGTTTCAAAGTTCTTTGTTGCAGAGTGAGCTTGAAAACATCTCATGAAAGTTTTGTTTTGTTTTTGACTTGAGGCTTCATTTTCCCCATAGATAAAACTAACGGTGTGGGAAGGGACGTATGGAATAGACCATGTTTAAGTTATTTTACAGCTTTGGGTCCTTTGATCATAAGTAATCACCCTTGTGATTAATGATCTTTCATCCTAGTTTATCTGATTGAGTCAAGGTTGAGCCTTCATCTAGGCTGACTTGAGTATTTCTCATTCTTCATCCATCTCCACATCTTTGCGGTCCAATAATCACTCTCTGCTTTTCAAACAGCAGATGGTGCTCACCTATTGGTATCCCAAATAGTAAAGAACATAAAGACCTTGGCAGAAACTCTGCTGCCTTAGAGACATTTACAGAAGAAAAGCAGGCAGAGACAAATCTTGACCTTTAACCTCTTACCTGAATCCTCAGTCTTCGCCAAACTCCATCCAATATAGCTTTAATTTTTACTCTATACTTCATAAGGTAATTGTTTTTCTCCGAGCCTCTGATTCATGTAAGAGACCTCCTGAAATTCTTTTCTGACTTATATTTCTTTAATCCCATTCAAGATAGTTATTTTTTAAGAGATAAAAAACCTCACCCCCTAGAAAATTAAATTAGATCTATATGCAAAATTTCAAGCTCAATTAAGAAGAACCTAGAAATTCAATTACTTCATAGACTGCTTCTCTGTCTAAAATGAGACTTTTGCACTTAGAGTGTAAATTCTCTCCCTATCTCACTGCCATTAATGCTAATGAACATTTGGAACAAGTGAGGGGGAATAATGGGTCTCCAGAAGGATATTTGTCTTCACTTGTTTCCTTCTCTCTTTACCCTCTTCTCTATCATCATGTAGTATCTATGACACGCGTTTGTCACCCAACGACTGACCAAAACAAATGAGGCTCCAGAGTAACTGACATGAAAAATTTCTGTTCCTGGTTGATAAAATCAGAAACAAGCATCCAATTGTGATGAACACATGCAGTTAAACATATTTATTTATATATTCATGAAGGCTGGGCAATAGGGAATAGGAACAGCAATTAATTCTAATATTTTATGGAGAATCAAGTGAAAGTCAATGAGAATGTACTTTCTGGGTTGCGTAGATTCTCCCCACCAGCACTCATTATGATACCTCTTTTCCTGAAGGGATCTTGATGAAGTCTGCAAGGCCTAGAAAACTGATCATCTGCAATCTAGCCAGTGATGAACCTCTCTGTGCTTAGTCTGGTTGATCAATGATGATGATGATGATGATGATGAAACTCGAAAGTTTGCAATGCCCTTTGCATATGCTATTTCATTTGATTCTCACAATAATCCTATAAGGTAGATACTATTATTGTTCCCATTTGACAGACAAGGAAAATTAGCCTGAAAGGGATTAAGTGACTTGCTGAGGGTCACACAGCTAGGAAGTGTTTGAGGAAGGATTTGAACCAATGACAGACATATATTATATCATTAGATTCATATTTAAACCTTACCATACTAATAGAACTCACCAGAGCTTGTATTCCATTGCAATGATCTTTTAGGAACTATGGCCACCTCTATGATGAGAAATTGAAGAAGGAATTCCATGAAGAAAACAAGGAAACATAGAAATGTTGTGCCAATACTAATCTAGTTCAGCTGATTATGTTTTTCGCTAGTAATGGTAGCTCCAAGTATAATTTCATGAACAAGGATGGTTCTTTGTAGCATCAGTTTCAAAATATCTTTTAGTTACAATGGTGTCTATTACTAAGTGTCTATTACTGATCAATGAGTTATGAGGGTACATAAATCCTCTTGATCCTCCTTATATTTTTATCTTACAATGCAGCTAGAAACATGAAAATCAACTATTGTGTCATTTAACTCTAGAGCAAGAGTTCTTAAACTGGGGTTTGGTAAGCTTGTTTTTTTTAAATTGATAATTGTCTTTAATATAATCTTTTTATTGTATGACTATGTTTTTATTTTGTGCATTAAAAAAATCAAAACATTATTTTCAGAAAGGGTTCATAGCCTTTTCCAGACTGCCAGAGGGGTCCATGACACCAAAAAGATTAAGAAGCTCCACTTTTGATGTACTCCTACCCCCTCATTTTCCTTCTCCTTTCCTCTTTCCCTTCCCCCAAAAGGCAATTGGGAATGTTTTCAGCCATGTATTAATGAAACCCAGTTGGATAAAGCTTTGGCTCCAATTCTAAGAGATGAAGCTAGATTGCCGGAGCATGCCATCAGCATACCATGTGTTACAAAACAAAGCAGATGTGTTTCAGCAGCTCCAGGCTGGTGTGATATGTCGTCCCTGACATGACACTGACTAATGTCATACTTTCCTATCTGATTTCCAAGACTAAATGCTGTAATCAGGAGCATAAGTAGATGTTTGTCTTATTGGAGATTCACTATATCCACACTAATTCTGTGGTTTCCTTCAAGCTTTTCAGACTACAGAATGATAGATTCCATCAAGCATTGACCAAAGGACCAAAAAGCAAAGCCCTCCACTTTGGAAAAATTCTGTAGGATATTCATTGTCCTTAAAGAGTAGATCAACCCTCAGTTTGTAAATTATTTTACTTGTAGAACCATTTGGGGATAAAATTTTTGGTTGTCAATTTTTCTTCTTCAGAGAATAAGGGAGTGATCCACCCAAACCGGAAATCAAACCTGTGAGATGTCTCATCATTCTAGAATAGAAGGCTAAATTACTGCACCATTCCCCATCCAAAGAGAGCGGGCATGAAATAGTAGAAAGAGCATTGCACCGAATATTAAGAGAAATAAATATTTAGTGCCTAACTATGTGTCTTTGGATATCCCTTCACTTTTCTGGGTCTCAGTCTTCATTTGACAAATGACAGTTTTAGATGAAATGAACTAAAAGATCCTCAAGATCTCTTCTAATTCTGATAGGACAGCTTGATGGAACAGTGGAGTGTCTCAGTCTTAGAGTCAGGAGGACCTGAGTTCAAATCTAGACACAGACACTTACTAGCTGTGTGACTCTGGGCAAGTCACTGAATTCTGCTTGTCTGTTTCCTCAACTATAAAATGAACTGGAAAAGGAAATGGCAAACCACTCCAGTATCTTTTCCAAGAAAACCACAAATGGAGTCTCAGAGAGTCAGACACAACTGAAATCACTCTACAACAGTAAAAGACTCCATGGTACTATTATAACGAATGTTCACCCAAGAGCTACTTAATGTTTAGCATGTCAGAACGCTCTACTGAGGCATGAATAACACATCTTTAATATTTGTGATGCATCTTTTCTGACTGCCTTGATAAATCAAGCTATTGAGATCTTAGGTGACCAAAATACATATATTTCTGTAGGGGCCAACAATGGGGAGGGTATGCTCTGCTTTAAAATAACCGTTAACCAACCTGTGAGGGTAATGTCTAAAATTAGTGGGGATATATGGGAACACACACGCATATATGTGTATATACATATATATTTAAATATATACACACATATATTTATGTGTAGTTATGTGTATGTATGTATGCATATCCCTCTGTACACTAGATTTCAGAGTAAATTAATTCACACCAGAGTCTCTCTGTCCCATCACTTCTGGGTCTTGGGAGTTTTTCCCTTAATAATTTTACCAAACCTTTCTAAAAAAAGGAGACTTTTCCCATGCCTACCAGTGTCTCCAGTGTAAATTTTTCAGATGTGCCAAAATATAACTGTTGGCTTTTATAGGCCATTTGAGCAGTGGTAATGCTAGCTGCTTTTTCCATTTTTTCCCATCATTTATGCATTTTTGGATTTAGAGTTAATGATTCCCAAATCCAATATCAAATGTGATAAAAGTATGTTTTGTTGTTTTTTAAGCTAGTATATCATAAATCATAAAATTGGAGCACATCATGACAAAATTCACTGTAACTCATCTAAATGCCCCTTCTGACATATTTTTGAATCTTTGAGAAAAGTGTGTTTTGAGAAATTGCTTTAAATAATCAGAAACAAAACTTCTCTTTACATTTTCATGTCTTTCAATTATTTTCAATTTATTTAAAGATTATATAGAGAAACTGCACCTAAAATCCTATATTTTTTAAAGAATGTAATTAATATCCCCTCCCTCCAAGACCAACTGTTCTTTAAAAAGAACTTTGAAAACCCTCTTGGGAGCTCATAAAACTATAATAAAATCTATCAATTGTAGGATATGTAGATAATTTGTGATGATTTAGAGAAATGGTGAGTTACAATTGGGTTTGTTTTAAATTCACATTTTCCCCTCACTCTGACCTTGTTCACCAAAGGATTTATTGTTTTATATTTTTGTAATTGATTTATCTTGGAGATAAGTCTGTTCACATGTTGCATTAAGATTTCAGAGAGTCTATACATTTATTCAGTTTGGGACCTAAACTGATGAAGGCACAGAGAGAGGTCATGAAGTAACTTCTACAAGATCAATCCATCAAGTCAGTCAGTCATAGAATCCATGACACTGGTATCCAAGACCCAACTAACTCCTAACCCCTGCAGTGACCTTCAGACATACTGCTTCCACAATGTTTGATTCAGTGATTTTATTCAAAACTTTAATTTGTGGTTTGGTTCCCTGGTTAGGATCCTCTTTAACTTCATGTTTGTGCATAATGGCAGCTCTGGCCTGATGGGTAACTGAAGGAGGTGACTGATTGCATGTAATGATTTAAAAAGTTAAAAGGTCCTGCTAACCCCAAACTATTTAACAGTCATTTTATATTGACATGTTTCATGATTAAAATGCTCATTATTTTTCCCTTCTTTCTTTTATTCTGAATTTCATAAAAATCACTGTAAGTGGTCATTTCCATACACATAGAACAAAGCAAGAGGACTGTACATGAAACTGTAAATTTCTATTACATACAACCTGTGTGTGTGTGTGTGTTTATCCTTCGTTACCAAAGAAGACCATGTCATCAGAGAAATAATGACATGACTTGCACTTGACTTTGTTTTGAGTGAAGGAGGGCTGTGCAGGTCACCAGCCTCATTTCTCCTCCAGAGCCATCTGAATCCAGTGACCAGATATTCTTCAAGATGACTGGAGATGACCCAGGATGAGGCAATTGGGGTTAAGTGACTTGCTCAAGGTCAGCAAGGTAGTGAGTGTCAAGTGTCTGAGGTGAGATTTGAACTCAAGTTCTCCTGACTCCTGTACTGGTGCTCTATCTACTGTACCACCTAGCTGCCCTGGTTACATACAACTTGCTTTTCTTTTAATATATTATAAGTTCAAGCTGTTAGCTTTCAAAACTATCCTACTTCTGTGTGCTTCTTTCTGACCTCCCTTCTCTTTTCTGAATTTAAAAAAAAGATACCTCAATGATCTACTTTTCTTCCCTTTTTCTTTTTTGTTGCCCAATACATCCCCCCACCCTCTGAAAGCACCCCTATAACAAATAAGCACAGCCAAGCAAAAGAAAAATTCCCACATTGGTTGTGTCTCATTTTGTATCTGAGGAATGAGTAGCATGATTCATTGTCCAATTGTCATTGCGCTGATCTTAGTTTTCACATCTTTCAAAACTGCTTTTTGTTGTAATGCTTCCATTGCATACATGATCCACTTGTTCCTTCTTAGTTTACTCCGTGTCAGTCTATACAGATCCTTCCAGGGTTCAAATGAAATTTTACATTTTGTCACTTTCTGTTGCATAATAAGATTCCATTACATTCATATGCATAATTTGTTTGCCTCCTCCACAACAAGTGGGCACATCTTGGTTTCCAGTTCTTGGTCACCACAAATATAGCTGCCAGAAATATTTTTGTACATATGGTCCATTTTTATCTTTTAAAAACATATATATTTGTGAGTAGGGATATAGCTGGGGTCAAAGATATGCACAACTTAGTGTAGTGACTATAGTTTGAAATTACTTTCCAGATTGGCTCTACTAAGAGTATATCAGCATGCCTGCTTTTCCACAGTCTCTCCAACACTTGTCATTGTCCAAAAGTCATCTTTATCAATCTGATAGATGTGAGGTGGAATTTCAGAATTGCTTTGAGTTGCATGAAATGTTTCTTATAAAATTATTCTTGGAGTTCTTTGTGGCAGTGTAGAAATCTGTGCTTAGCTCAGTGCCTGGAAGATGGATTGGAAGTCAGAAGACTTCCCTTCTCTTGTCACTTGTTGCTTATATGTGAGCTTGGGAAGAGAAGCATGTACATATATACATACACACATATACTTACATATATGTGTTATATCATACACATATGTATACATGTGTAAATGTATACACACGTGTGTGTGTGTATAAATATAAAGTGATTGGGAAAGGGTGGGGAGGAGAATAGGTTAAATCATATATATGCCACCATTTTGGAGGTGTCCCTTGAGCCAAGCTTTGAAGAAAGCTCAGAAAGTCAAGTCGAATATTCCAGTGAGCATCTTTGAAAATGGGAGGCAGAATAAGGGCAGAACCAGGGAGGACAAACCCCAAGAGCATGGAGTAGCCTGGGTGGTTCTTAGAGAGGTTAGAAAAGAGAAGATATTGGATTGGCTAATATGACAAAAAAGGAAAATGTTGGATGTTGGAGGGAATGTGGGAAGACTGGGACACTAATGCACTGTTGGTGGAGTTATGAACTGATCCAACCATTGTGGAGAACAATTTGGAAAAATACCCCAAAGACCATAAAACCCTGCATACCCTTTGATCCAGCAATACTACCACTAAGTCTATTTCCCAAAGACATCCAAAAAAGGGAAAAAGACCTATTTATATAAAAATGTTCATAGTATCTCCTTTTGTGGTAGCTAGGTCTTACACGAACTGATGCATAGTGAAGTGAAAAGAACTGGAAGAACATTGTACACAGTAACAACAATATTCTTAGATGAATAATGGTGGATGACTTAGCTATGGTCAGCAATGCAATGATCCAGGACAATCCCAAAGGACTAAGGATGAAGCATACCATCTGCCTCCAGAGATAGAACTGAAATTGTCTGAATACAGACTGAAGCATGATATTTTTCACTTTCCTTCATTTTTTCTTTTATTCGAGTCTTGTACAAAATGACTACTCTTGAAGTGTTTTACATAATGACATATGTATAACCTATATCTGATTGCTTACCATCTCAGTGAAAGTGGAGGGAAAGGAGGGAGGGGAGGAGGAGTAGAATTTGGAGCTCAAAACTTTAAATAAAAATGTTTTCAAAAATTAGATAAAATTCAACTCACTGAGAAAAAGAAAAGAGAAGATACTCTGGGAAGAAAATGGGGAAAATACCAATCTTGTCGGTCTTAACAGAAGTAGCCCCGTTGATAGGAATTCTGAATCAAAATCTTAAGGCCACTCCTCACCACTAACTTCAAATACATTTTCCAAGTATTTTCTAAAGTCACTGGTGTTTGAAACCATTCTGCTATTTATCTTAGTCTTTTTTAAGCCCTGACGGCTCAGCTGAGCAAATCATGTTTGAGTTTTGGCTCGGAAAGAATAAATACTGGTCCATAGACTGTCTACTTAATATGGCTTCATTTTAGGGTAGCCTTGTGTTTCCCAAACCACATCGCTTCTCCCAAGTCTTGTTTCTATCTGAAGACAGTTTCTGGTTTGGGGAAAGGGAATTCTAGTTTGGACTTATTTTTTTCAAGAGTGTGTAATTTAGAGCCAAAGAATCCGAGTTTAAATCTTAGCCTTGCTGCTTACCACATTGTATGACCTGAGGGTAAATTATTTAACTTTCTTGGGCCTCAGTTTCCTCAACTTCAAAATGAAGGGGGAGGTGGGCTGGATGACCTCCAAAGTCCCTTTCATATCTAAATCTATGCTGCTGTGTAGAAGTATTACTATTAATAACAAAAATAATCTTAACAATATCTAGTCCTTCCCCTCTCTGATTCTCCATTTTCCATAAATTGTAAATCTGGAAGTTGAATTATGTAAGTGCCAAGACCTCATTTTAGTTGTAAGTCTATGTTCCAGCGTCTCAAGTTCAGCACGACAGGCACCCTTTTCTTTGGTCATATAGAGAGTGACGGCATCAATAATTCTCATTGTTGCCCCACTCTTTTCTTTTGAATGATATTGTATCTTTTCCTAATTGCATATAAAAACAATTTTTAACATTCTTTTAAAAATATTTTCATTTCCAAATTCACTCCCTCTCTCCCCTCTCCTTTCCCTGACATGGTAAGCAATTTCATATACGTTATGCATGTGCAATCATGCAAAATATATATCCATATTAGTCACATTGTGAAAAAAACACAAACAAAAAA
Source organism: Bettongia penicillata ogilbyi (assembly GCA_023548195.1). NCBI lineage: Eukaryota > Metazoa > Chordata > Mammalia > Diprotodontia > Potoroidae > Bettongia > Bettongia penicillata. The sequence continues at coordinate 28,733 of JAJHZJ010000149.1, forward strand.
ATACATGAAAAAAATAAAGTCAAAAATAGTATGTTTCAATCTGCATTCAGATTGAATCAGTTCTTTCCCTTGATGGGGATACCATTTTTCATGATGGATCATTATATGGCTAAGAACTTTGCTGTCATTGTGTACGATATTCTCCTGGGTCCTGCTTACTTCACTTTGCATCAATTCATGTACGTCTGTCTAGGTTTTTCTGAAAGCATCTAGTTGTCATGTCTTATAGCACAATAGTATTCCAAAACAATTATATACCACAACTTCTTCATCTATCCTCCAATTGTTGACATTTCCTCAATGTCCTATTCTTTGCCACCACAAAAAGAGTGGCTATAAATATACTTGAACAAATAGATCCTTTTCCTTTTTAAAAAATCTCTTTGGGATACAGACCTAGTAGTGGCATTTTTGGTCCAAAGAGTATGCACAGATTTATAGCCTTCTGGGCATTATTTCCAAATTGTTCTCCAGAATGATTGGATCAGTTCACACTTCCACCAACAGTGTGTTAGTGTCCCAATTTTCCCACATCCCCTCCAACATTGTAATTTTTATTGTTTTCCTTTTCTGTCACATTAGCCGGTCTAATAAGTGAGAGGTGGCACCTCAGAATTGTTTTAATTTGTATCTCATCAATATGGATTTAGAGCTTCTCTTCATATGACTATAGAGAGCTTTGATTTTTTCATCTAAACACTCTTCATATCTTTTGTCCATCTCCCAGTTGGGAAATGACTTGTATTCTTACAAATTTGTCTCAGTTCTCTTTGTATTTGAGAAATGAGACCTTTATCCTCAGCTTTCTGCTTTCCTTTTGATCTTGACTGCATTGGCTCTGTTCATGCAAAGACTTTTAAATTCAATATAATCAAAATCATTCATTTTACATCTTGTAATGTTTTCTATATCTTGTTTGTTTTTGTCCCCACTCTTAACAGCATCTCGACCCAATAAGAAACTTGATTTTGACTCTGTCCCCTTTCCCCTCCCTGCCACCATAGATAAGCATTTTGCCTTATCTTCCAAGGAAATCAGGATTCCACAACATTTACTTCTCTCCATGGTCCATATGTGGATGTCTCCTCCTCATACATTTATGTATTGTCTTCCCTATTTAGAATGTAAGCTCCTTGAAGACCAGTTTTATGTTTTTATTTATATCTTCTGTGCTTAGTTCAGTGCCCGGAGCACGGAAAGTGCTTAATAAATTTTGTATCCATCTGTCTGCCAGCTACGAGATGTAAGAGATATAATGCTAACTTATCACCAATTCCATTCAGTTCCTACTTTCAGGGATTTATAGTAATTTAGGGTAAATCTCCTGGAGGAAGGTGCTGTTGGAATTGGGTCTTGAATGATAGATAGGATTACAAAAGAAAGGATAAGGTGGGGATTCCAGGTGGGCATTTTCCTAACTCTCCTTTCCTTCTACCTTGATTTAAATGTTAATTTAAGGAGAAATTGTGGTAGAACTGGAATGATGTTGGCAGATATATGTTTGAATCTCAATTTTGCTGATAATTAACTGTGTGACCATGATCAAGTCACTTTCATTGTGCCCCATTTCCCCCATCCTTCCTCTAATCTTTGTACTGCCTTTCTCATAGGGTGATTACGGAAAAAATGCATTGTCAACTCTAAATGACTATATAAATATGAATGATTATTAATAACTGGCAAGAAGGAGCCTTAGAAGGACTAGGATGAGTAAGGGGATCCAAAGGCAATGACAATAATCCAGGCATAAAGGACTGCACAAGGCTAGTGGGGGCAGAAATAGAATGAAAGAAACAAAAGGAAGAGACACGAATTCAGCATGTATTTAATCCTTACTATACGCAAGGCTCCTTTGACTCCAAGTCCAGCATTCTTCCTCCTTTACCACGCTGGCTCCACCATAGTATAGTGGTTACAATGGTCAGTTTTGGAATCAGCAAGATTTAAATTGAAGCCCTGATTCTAACACATACTGGCTGTGTTGCTCTAAACACATCACAACATTTCTGTGCCAGGCAACACTCTAAATTATGAAGTTACAGAGGTGTTGCTGATCTGCATAGGTGGTATCTTCTATGATGAGATTCTCCATTGAAGGTGGAGAAATCGATGAAATTGTACAGATGAAATCACAGTCCCAGACTTCATCATCGTGATCATCCTCATCATCATCAATAATTGCAAGACTACGAAAGTTCCTGTTTGTAGGTGACATTAGCCTGATTGTGTTTAGCCCCATTAGATTGGAACCTCCTTGAGGTTAGGGACTGAATTTTTTTTGTCTTTTTTTTTTGTTTGTTTTGTTTCCTTAGCACTTAGCACAGTTCCTGGCACATCTTAGGTGCTTAATAGTGCTCATTAACTTGATGCCTCAGAAACTTCATAAGATACAGAATTATACAAAAGAATTTGATCTAATTACCTATACAAGAAAAACTAAGTAGATGAAAAGTGCCTATTGTCTAAACTACAAATTCCACTTGATTGGACCACCCATTCACCCACTCTATTAGTGCAAATTGTATATCCTTGGAGTATGCTAAGGATGGATAAATCTAGATTTGAATGAAAGAAAGAGAACAAATTGCGTTGAATTTGACAATTTCTATAGTGTAAAAGCACCCCAAATTTCTTTCTGAAATTAAAAAGAAGTCTTTTTTCACACCAATATTCTTTCAGGGATGCTATATTGTCTCTGACTACTGGAACAGTACCCTCTCTTAAGAATCAAATTTTCACTTCACACAAAGAGCAACATGGTAGATGCAAAGGGGCTGAAGTACTAAATAAATGTATGATTGAAAGAGGAGCACTGGTTATGCAGCACATATGAACAACCTGTTTGCTCCTGTGATACCCAAGTAATGTTAAGAAATCTAGAGAAATTCCCTTCCCCACCCTCATCTTCACCATCCAGGACATTGACTAGACTCCCTGTGAGAGAACATGGACAAGTGTAGGAAAGAATGGAAGAGGTAGGATTTCCCCACTGGAGAGAGTGCCCATATTGAAGGGATTATCAAAGAAGCAAAGTACATAAAAGAAACTTTGAAGGATGAATTCATGGGGACTTGGTGACTGGGGATGAACTATGAGACATTAGGAGGTAGAAGTTTTGAACGGGAGTGAAGGAGGACGATGAGTAGAATGGAAAAGCCATAAAGAACTGTTTTAGCATGAAGATAAGAGTTCAGTTTCACAGATATTGAGCACGAAGTGGTGGGATATCTATTTAGAAATATCCAATAGGCATCAGGGATTTATTTAGAACGGATGGTTAAGGAAGAAATTGGAAAAATAGTTGAGAATAATTGACATAAGGCATATTATAGTTGAAATTAAAGAAATGGATAAGAGTTCCTGGGGAAAGACTAGAGAGAGATCTAGACAGAGGGGAAAGAGTAGCTCTGAATTTAGAGTCAGAGGATACACCTTGCTACTTCTGACAAAAAATCATATTATTTCTCTGAGTCTGAATTTCTGCATCTATAAAATGATGGGGGTTGAACCAGATGATCTCGAATGTCTCTCAGCTCAAAATGATCCCATGACCACCAGAAGATGGGTCAAGGTTTCAAAGGAGACAGTAACAGATAGTGTGATATAGTGGTAAGAGCCTGGATCTGGAATTCGAACCTTGGTTCTGCTCCATACTATCCAAGCAACCTTGGTTAGGCAAGTCACTTGATATCTCTGTGGGGGTGTGCTGATAAATGTTTAATAATCAACTCTTGGGTGGGGTGCTCCCACCATACTTTTAAGTTTTAAATTTGATCTGCATTATTGACGTTTTATCCATCACTTGAAGCCTGGACAGTCAACAAAACAATCAATCCAGCCTAATTTGTGATGTTTGCTGGGTTCTAAAGTGTAAATGTTCATATTGAAATTTTAACAATCAGATCTCTGGGGTTGAGAGGGTTGGTCTGAGTGAATGTTACATTCCCTGCAGTCTTTAGAATATGGGAAATGCAATGGAGAAATTAAGGAAGAGGGGTACTGAAAAGTGACCAGATGGTAATTATATTGTTAGCTACTGAAAGAAGACATTTTAAAACATTTCAGTTAAAGCCACACACATTACTTTTGGTCTTTTTTGCACTTGTAATGCTTTTCACTTGGCATTCAAATAGAACGTTCAGCTCTGAATTACAATAATACTGTTTTATTGTATTAAAAATAACTGGGTTTCTATATTTCTTTTAAGATTTCAGAGAAATTTGTTACCTTATTTTCTTCTCATCCTTGAATCAGGGAAGGTTCTGAAGCCATAATCAACCCAGACAAGATTTTCCAGGAGGGGCCAGTCTCTTTTTCAGTTAGAGAAAAAGGTACGAGGTATAAAGCCTTTATCCATCCTGAACAAGGATTAGCAGTAAATATTTATTATGCCCTTACTGTGCACAGAGCACTTCCTCATCATGTTCAAACCACATTGCCTACACTCTAGCCATTCTCCTTCCATAGGAAGTTGGAATCTGTCCAGGGGACCCTGGACTCAGCACGTAATAAGCTCTAAATCAATGTTTTCATGGACACTGAGAGACATGTAAGTGCAGATAGGAGAAGTTCCCACCCCATCCTTCAGGGTCTACAGTTGAGGAGGAGATAACATGTCAGTTCTAGTTATCATAATGCACACTATTACATGATAAGTCCATTGGGGAGCTATAAAACTGAGTTTTATGTGTTGTCTCAGGAAAGATCATTACTCCCCTGCTTGGAGTTGGGGAAGAAAGAACCAGTGAAGACCACATAGAGTTTTAAGTTCAGCTTTAGGAGATAGTTAGAGTTTGGTAGATTGGGGATCATGGATGCCTATGACTCTATCGTTAATGATTGGTTCATTTGTGGTCATCGTTAGTCATTTAGAATTGAAACGTGGCCCTTTGAAAGGTGGATAAATTGCCCTGAGCCTTAATTTCTTCCTCTGTCAAATGGTATTAGAACACTTTGCTTATTTCATTGTACTGAGATCAACTGAAATAATGAATGGAAGGTACTTCATAACTGAAGGGAAAAAGGATAAGGATCTTACCAAGGGATGAGGTCTTGCTACCAAGCAGGTCACTACCTTCCCTATAACTTATAGCCTTAGAAAGTTGGAAGACGGAAGGGAGACTAAGAGGGCACTGTAGCATGGGTCAGAGACAGTTTTGGACCCCTTGAGGATTTCAAGCCAGCTCTCTGTAAAAACACATGCTTTTTCAGGATGCTGGAGGGTAGATTCTGGTGGGGAGTTGGGAGAAGGGTGCTGCTAGATCTGAACACCAGCTCTGCCACTTTCTGGATGGATAACGTTTTTTGTTTAGATGTTTCAGTTGTGACTAACTCTTCATGACCCCTTTTGGTGTTTTCTTGACAGAGATACTAGAGTGGTTTGCCATTTCCTTTTCCAGCTCATTTTACAGATGAGGAAACTGAGGCAAATAGGATTAAGTGATTTGCCCAGGGTCACCCAGCTAGGAAGTGTCCAAAGTCTAGATTTGAACTCATGAAGATGAATCTTCCTTATTCCAGGACTGGCACTCTACCACTGTGCCACCTAGCTACTGAGAAAACTGAGGCAGAGTTAAGTGATTTGCCCAGGGTCTCCTAGCCATTAAGGGTCTGAAGTCAGATTTGAATCTGGGAAGACAAGCCTTCCTGTCTCCAGGTCTGTCACTTTATCCATCTGGTTGCCGGACAGATAATACTAGGCCTCTGAACTGAACTACCTACCTCATTTCTGTGAGAGAAAACAAAAACAAAAACAAACAACTTTGTTCACTATAAAGCTCTATGTAAACATCACTTATTATGACTACAATCTATCAGATGATTTCTTCCCTGACAGAAGGAACCAGATAAAGATGAGGAGACTGTGTGGGTGAAGTGAAAAGAGACGAGAGAGCGCAGGAAGACCAGGAAGAGCCGATCTGAAGACAAACTTTACCAACTTTAACACTGACAGAAAGGCAGTGGGCTGAATTTGTGGAATGGGACACATCTCCATACATGGTCAATGTGAAATTTGTTTTGTTAGAATATGCATATTTGCTATAAGGGTTTTATTTTTCATTTTTCTATTTTCTTTTTCAGTAGGGGGTAGAGATAAGGGAGAAAAAATAAATACTTGGTAATTAAAAATAATTTAGGCAGTTCTTCTTAGGGTTGATCCTTCCTCCAGGTAAATTTCTTCTATATTATTTGCAATCCTGAAGGTGAGAATTAATGAAGCCTCGGGGTTATGAGTTATATACTACAGAGCATCAGTTCACTGTCTTGGAGGGAGAAAAGGTGAAAACTTACTCAAGACTTTAATATACTTATGTTCCCTCGTGTCAGAGAATCTCAGAGTTGAAAAGGATCTCTTTTGTTTGGTCATTTTCAGTCACGTATGACCCTTCATGACCCCATTTGGGGTTTTCTTGGAAAAGATACTGGAGTAATTTGCCATTTTCTTCTCCAGTTTACTTTAGAGATGAGGAACTGGGGCAAACAGGGTTAAGTGACTTGCCCAGGGTCACACAGTTAAGAAGTGTCTGAGATGAGATTTGAACTCAAGAAGATGGATCTTCCTGACTCCAGGCTTGGCACTGCATCACCTGGCTGCCCTGCGTCGAAGGACATAGGATCATAGATTTAGAGTTGGAAGCAACATAAGAGACCATCTAATCTAACCCCCTCATTTTGCAAATGAGAAACTGAGTCCCAGAAAAGGTAAGTGATTATCCAGTTAAGGTTAAAGAAGTATAAGGAGAAGAATCAGTATTCAAAAACACAGTTTCTTTTTGCCTTCCCCCCTTTCCAAGAGAGTGGTCCCCTGATGCTCTGTAGTCCATAGCTGATAACCCATAGGCTACAGTGCTAACTGTGAGCTTCAGGAGTGTAACGAATATAGAATCACTGACAATTTATCTGGAGGAAACTTAAAAAGAATTTCTTAAATTATTTTTAAAAATAGCAAGCATTTATTTTCTCTCCCTTCTCCCTCCTCATAGTGTTTCAACCGTACCTCAGTGTCTCCCCTCTAGTCCAACTCCTATGTGAAGGGTACATTGGGAGCATCCTTGACACACGGTCATGTCCATGTAGAATGCTGACCTTGCCATTCTTAGCACTTTCTTCTCCTCTAGTGATTTTCTGAGTTAGATACATTAGACACAAGGGACACATTGGAGGAGACACATCTCTGATTGTAGAAAATCAGAGAAAGGGACTGTAGAACTCATCTGGTCCTTTTTATTTATTTTATTTTTAATTTATGGAATAAATCAAGCATTTCCCTAACATAGTACAATAAAAAAGATGATTGCACATGAAATTGCAAATCTATAATGCACAACTTTCTAGTCCTTTCAAATATACCACAAGATTATCATGTAAATTTCTTTTTTTTCTTTTTTCTTCCCTTTACCTCCTCCCTAGAGATGGCTGCCATTAGACACAAATAGTTGTATATAACATATATACACACATATATGTGTGTATATATGCATATATTTGTACATGTAAATTTATTCTATCCTTCCTTCTAGTATTCAGTTCTTTCTTTTGGATGCAGATTGCATCTTTCATCATATGTCCTTTATACAGAGAAGGTCATTGCTTACCCTGAGGTCACAGTGCAAGGTAGCAGCAGAATTGGAGGATGATCTCCAGCCTCCGTCCAGTGTTCTTTGCACTCTGGCAGCAACCTGGATTTGTGCTTCTCCTGCTGGGTTAGGAGTGTACTTCTGATTGACCTTTAAAGCCGGAGGAACCAAGATTGCTCTAGGATGGTTTTTTGAAGCTCTTTAACTCCCACATTGATTTGTGATCAGCAGTGGCCTTACAGTGCTTAAAGCCCAGAGGCAAGTTAGAAAAATAACTGTTTGGGGAGATGAGCTGCTGAGTCTCATTGATCTCAGGCATGGCAAGAGAAAATGCCAAGTCTGGCTCATTTCACTAACTTTGGGAGGAAATTACAGGCAAAGGGACATCTTACAGAACTTTTCTCCTTTCTTTTCAATCCGTACAATCATTAAACCATAAATTCAAGGGTCTCAGAGACAACTGAATCCAAATCCTTTACAGATGAGAAACATGATCTAGACAATGTGGAAATTTGTTCTCCTAGATTTTGCATATTTGTTATAATCATTTTGTTTGTCACTTGGTAGGTTAAGTGACTTGTCCAAGGTCACACAGCTAGTAACTTTCACAGGTTTGAACTCCAGCCTTCCTGAATCCAAATCAAGTAGTCTATCCACTGTAGTGAATGAATTTGATAATCCCATACAGAGGCTGTTGACTCTTTCCTGTTCCAGTATAGAAGAGTGATTACTGGTGTTGGACTTAGAAGACTTGGATTTGAATTCTGTCTCTGCTACTTGGTAACTGTATATTCTAGGGTAATTCATTGGAGGGAGAGGATGGAGAACGGAGCTAGAGAACTGCCGCTGTCTCTGACCACAAAGAAACTATAGTATTGTGAGAAATTATTATTAATAACAAATATCTTGGGGGACATTAAGGAACTGTCCCCCTTTTGAAATTCCTCATTTTGATAATAGAGACACTCTCCCTATTCTAAAGATACTCAGCCCTTCATTTTAATATAGCCCACCTCCAATCACATTAACCAACTAGATTTGATCACTGTGTGATGGGCCACCTATTGTTTTGAAGGGTATGTAAACTGTGTGTCCAGCACCATGGTGGTCTTTGATCTAAGGGAAGCAGCCGGGTGACCATTCTTTTTATTAATTACTTGCTTACCTTATTAATAAAATGATTAAGTTACCCAGAAACTATGTCTATTGAATCTTTTTTTAATGCCATAGTATAGTAAGGTAGATAAGTCAGAACCTCAAATAAATAAGGAGATATCACCTGTTGTTCATTCTCTGAATCTTTATGAGAACAGATGTAGACAGTACTCCTTCCTGAACACAGGTACTACTTCAAAAAGAAAATAGACATTAAGAGGTATAAGAAAAATCCTGACTCTGGAGTAAGGACCTGAGTTTAAATCTCTGCAGCTTACTAGCTGTGTGAATTTGGGCAAGTTTCCTGAGTTCCATGGGGTTCAGTTTCCTGAGTTCCATGGGGTTCTGTAAAGATAAGGGACTGGAAAATGTCTTTCTATCCTCAGTATCTGATCTTATGTTCCTGAGACACTTTGACTAACCAAAGCAGTGAACCTTTAGTGGACATCATGTAGAAAGTAAGCCCCTTAAGGGAAGGATGTTTTTGCATCTCCAGTGTTTGGGACACAGGGAGTACTTAATAAATGTTTATGGATTGACTGGTATATGCATTTTGCCTTGGGACTGCTGAACAGGAAAATGAAAATGCCATCTCCCCTCCCCCTCCCCCTGGCCATATCCCATACCTAGAGTTACTTCTGGGACACATGGAGACTTCTGTTTACCTTCTTCCCTACATCCTTCCTAGTCTCAATCTTGTGTTTTCTCTCTCTCTCTCTCTCTCTCTCTCTCTCTCTCTCTCTCTCTCTCTCTCTCTCTCTGTGTGTGTGTGATGGGATGTGCGCAGCAGTGAAGAGAATGGAAAATTTTAAATTTATGCTGATATCTATTGACTTTTTAATTATTTCTTAACTGTATTTCTCTTAGCTTTCTTTTAATCTCAGAAGATGTTTTGTTTACTCCTCCCAATAATACACTCCAAATTATAAAAAATAAAATGCTATTTACACTAATTGCTTCACTGGCAGTCACTTCTGAATGAACACTCTCTGATGAAACTCATTAAAATGACATCTCTCTCATAATTATATATGTTCATCAGTAAAGAGATTCAGGCAGGTTTGTTTTTCTTACAATCTCTAGCTGGTTTTATTTCTACTTGGAATCGAGAGAAATTGCTTGTCTTATACGAAACTTTTCTATATTAAAAATATAGAAGTGTCAGTAGCTGCTTTGATATTTTTAAGGTAAATTCAGAGGCACCTCTGACTTATGAACTGTTTCTCTCCAGCCATTTCTGGGATGGTCCTGAGGTTGGCTTTGTGTTTTTGTCTGCGCACGGTGGGACAAGGGGAGCTGCGGGTGATGGGTGGAGTGTCACTAAAGCTTGTCCTGAGATGGGCTGGTGCTTGTTAGGTCTTTACTAGTGTTGGCCCCTGGGAGCTCACATGGAGAAACTTGGAAGGAAAAGATACACAAGCTGACGTTGTTTACAAAAGCTGTCGCTGGCTCTGCCTTCTCTCTCAGCAAGCCCACCACTGCCAGAGTGGCGTAGTGGAAAGAGCATTTGCAGATGTGATTTCTAGCTAATCTAATCTAATAATATAATTAAACAGCCTCTTATTAAGCATCTACCATAACATATGTAAGGGAGAGTTCCAAGCACTAATTTTTTTTAAATTAACCCCTTTCCCTCAAATATATCTTACTTCTTACTGGGGGATACAACACGTATACAGACACATACATTATAATGTGTAGAAAGCAGCTAGGTGGTACAGTGGATAGAGAGCCAGGCCTGGAGTGGTGAGTTCAAATCTGGCCTCAGACACTTACTAACTATGTGACCCGGGGCGGGTCACTTGACCTTGTTTTCCTCAGTTTCCTCATTTGTCAAATGAACTGAGGAAGGAAATGGCAAACCACGGCCATATCTTTGCCAAAAGAAACCTCGGTGGTCAGAAAGAGTCAGACATGTCTGAGAAACGACTGAACAAAACATTATGACAGAGCAAGCCTTCATTATTAAAAGAAATAGGAAAGGTTTTCCCTAGGACAGAGGTTCTTAACCTGGGGTTTTTTAACTTCGTGTGCATATATTTCATATATATATATATGAATGGGGCCATTTTTTTGGCTTTTCAATTATTTATTTTATTTTGCTTTTATGAGATAATCAGAGTGAAATGGCTTGCTCAGGGTCATACAGTTAAGTATAAAAGGCTGGATTTTCACCCAGGTCCTCTTGACTCCAGAGGCAATTCTCTATCCACTATGCCACCTAACTACCCTCTTTTTTTTTTTTCAAAAGTAAAAAGACTTTATGCAGAGTTGATTTCTTTTTCATAAAGTCTAATGCACACATATACACATACATGCAGTATGTTTGACCTATTAAAGCAAAAAATGGGAAGATTTCACTTATAACACTGAATTAAAAAAGAAAATCTGTACACCAAGGAAATAAAATAGTACATTAACCATAGAAGGGAACACTACAGAATTACTGTTGTGTTCAGTGTCCATTTTTTCTTTGATAAAAGTCCAGAGTTTATCTGAGTCACATACAGTATGCAATATATAGTTTGTGCATGTAGTATATATGCACATGATAGGTATATCTGTAATGCACATATATGTGTGTGTATGTTTCTGTGTATAGATGGTTATTAAATAGGTAGCTAGATAGGCAGGTAGATAGATCAATAGACAGACATACTGATAGACAGACAGATAACTACATTCCAATACAATTATCTGGAACAAAGAATGACAGAAAAGTAGTACTGTGTAGTAATATGTAGTAGATGTGGAGAGTTCCTCCACATTAGTAACATAACCTTAGGCAACCCATCACCCCCATTCTCTGAGATTCAGGTTGCCACCTCTATAAAATTAGATTGACCTGGGTAATTTCTAAGGTCCCTTCCAGCTATGAAATTCTACTAGTTTTTGACTTTCCAGTACAAACTTCTGAGAAGTAGGACATAGGGAACTGAACTAGAAGTAGGGGGAGGGGAGGGAATCAGCTGCCCCAGGTACAGCCAACAGGGTACATAATGAGGAATATTTCTTAATATTATCTTTTTTTTAAATCCTATTTCGAAACTGGAAAATTTTACTCTCCATGTCATATAGATACTAATATATAACTAATGAAGATGTAAACTCTTCAGTAAACAGAAACACAGAAGGGGTGCATTTTTTAAAAAAATTTCCAGAGGTACCCGATTGTTGTATTTCGACTCTGATCATGACTAGGGTTCATAGATTCATAGACTATTAGAGCTGGAAGTAACCAAAGAAACCTTCCGGTCTGTGCCTGAGGTCCCCTGGTATGAATGAGAAAACTTGATAGCAAGTACTAAGCACATTGGGGCAAGCAGTGAGTTTTCTAACTTCCAATTCCCAACTGGTAGGAAAATGTTCATCTATTATGGGAAGGTGACTTTAGAGGATGATACGGCTTTTATTTGGACTGGAACTAAGCCAAATGTCAGACTGTTTTGGCCAGCTCCATAACAAGGGTGAATGATCTTCACAAAATCAACCAGGTAGACTGCCATGCCATCAAGCTATCCCTACTGTGACCGTTGGTAAAATCCAAATCAACTTAATATGAAGTGCTTGCTGTGTGCAGAATTCTCTGCCAGAAGGTGGGGAGAAATCAAAGATTAAGACGCATGTTGTTCAAATCCTCAATGTGTTTATGGTTTAGTGGAGAAGGGGTAGGGATAACACAGATAAGTATGATACAAAATTTCATGATGATCAATTGACAAGCATTTATTTAGTGTTTACTATATGCCAGGCATTGTGCTAAGCCCTGCAAATATAAAGAAAAAGTGAAAACATTCCCTGTTCCTTATGAGAAGTACTTAAGAGATGTACTAGAAAAGTACTTTTTGAGATCTGAGGCAGGAAAGATCATTGAGTGTGTGTGTGTGTGTGTGTGTGTGTGTGTGTGTGTGTGTGTTTGAGTGAGTTTGGGGTTGCAGGGGTGGAGGGAATCAAGGAATCTTACAGGCCACTGGACAGATGCCCAGTTGGTTTTTGCAGTAGCTCTGACCCTGCCCTCTTAGTGGTTCATTTATGGATGCTGACATTACAAACTAAATCAGTCACACACAAGCAATGTGAATTGAATGTAGAATTGTAGAACTGAATATTATTTACTGGGGGAACCCTAAGTGAATTTTTTAAAAAATGTTAGATGAGTACCATACTTGAAAGATCCAGGAAGTCTTGGATACTTTATTTCTCAATTACTGTCCTTTAAATTCTGCCATTGGTCACAAGCATGGCTGGTCATGGGAATTTTTTCTTCTGACTCATCATTCAGTAGGTTAATTCCATTTTGTAGGAGTGTGTTCTTTATCTGGGTTGTGGAAATCTCTGTTTGCTACTCAACAGCATTTACTAAATACTTGATATGTATCAAGCACTATTCTAAGGCAGTGGGAGGGGGAAATGATGATACAAAGGCAAAAATGAATCAATACACAAGCATTGGTTAAGTATATATATACCGGGCATTGTAAGAGGCACTGGAGGTACAAGAATGAAATCAGCCAGCAATTATTAAGCACTTGCTGTGAGCCAAGCCCTTGAGGAAACAAGGAGACAAGTACAGTGAATGAAACAATCCTGACTCCCAGAAGCATAACTACTCTCAAGATTCACAAATAAAGGAGAATCACGGCTGGCAACATGGAAAAGACTTAAGGCCCTATCTAGTCCAACTCCATCATTTTATGGATGAGGAAACAAGTGCAAAAAAGATGAAATTACTTTGTCAAAATCATAGAAGGAGGAAGTCTCAGAAGCAGGATTTGAATCCAGGACATCCAAGTCTAGAGAGTATCCTCTTTCCACTGTACTGTAGCCACAGGGGTAAAACAATATACATGAAATTAATGAAATACAAAATGCTTATGAAACAAATATTAAGTGAGATTCAAATGAGATAATGTATAAAAACACATTACAACCTTGAAAGCACAATATGAATATTGGTTATTACTATCTAAAAAGAACAGTGAGAAGCCAAAATAAATGTTGAAAATTTCGCATACAGACCTCATGTACTTGATCCTTAGGAAACTTTCTGAGGCCCTCACAAAGAGTCCATTTACTCTTCTTTTATGGACAGTTCTAACAGGCTTGGCAATCTAATCTTCTGGGGCAGTGAAAAGACACAGTGGATAGAGTTCTGCACCTGGAATAAGGAAGACCTGAGTTCAAATCTGGTGTAAGATACTAGCTGTATGTCACTTAACCTTATTTGCCTCAGTTTCCTCATCTGTAAAATGAGCTAGAGAAGGAAATGGCAAATCATTCCAGTATCTTTGCCAAGAAAACTCCAAATGGCATCACAAAGAGTTGGAGATGACTGAACAAAAACATTTAATTTTCAAGCTTTTTAAAGATTAAAAACTAAAAATAGCATAATGAAAAAGGGAAAGAAGCTCCACAGGAAGGTACACTGGCCACAGCAAGATGCAACATCTCATAGCAAAAAAATAGACAAAGAAAATTCCCCCAAAAGTATTGTACACCAGGTACTCAGTTCACTGCCTGGCCCTCACAGTAGGCACTTAATAAATCCTTGTTGACTTGACTCTCATTTGTTCATCATTCTTATGTACAGTATCATATGTGTTTATTTTTTCATCCTCCCAATAGAAAAAAGCTCAGTGAGCACAGGGACTGAATTGTATATATTTTTGTCTCTTCCCTGAGAATAATATGTTCTGTACACAGTAGGCAGTTAATAAACATCCATTATTGATTTAGGAGAGGCAGCACGGTGCAGTGGAAAAAGCCTTGGCTAGGGAGTCAGGAGACTTGGGTTTAAATTCCAATTTGGACATTTAGTACCAATGAGGCCCTGGATAAGTTACTACTTCCTGACCTCAGTTGCTCATCTATAAAATGAGGAAGGTGAACAAGATGGCCCCTGAGATTCATTCTAGCTCTTGATCTGTGATGCTATAATCTATGAAAGAACCTATTCTTTTCCCCTCTCGATGTCCCCATAAGTCTGAAATATAGAGATATCTGGTGTTCTGGAGTAAGTTACTGTAGGAATGTGCCTGTATAAGTGGTTCAGTCCAGGTCATTGACAGCTCAAAACTCCCTGTAGGCCAACAGTATCCTGCTCTGAATCCCTGTTTCCTTGGGCAGTACATTTCACACAGTATCCTGCTGGGTCCTGGAATCTGGGAATCATGAATGCCTTGAATGAATGACATGTTATGTAAGCGAGACCACAGGGAAAGGATGTATAAAAACCATTTTTCACAGGCAGTTACTTTGGGAACCAAGAGAGGATACATAATTGAACTTGGAGTGAATCTGCAAAGCAAAAGAGAATACATCATCATCATTAAGAATAAAGATATTTTGGGGGAGAAAGCTAAATGATATCTCAAATTCTCAGGGTCTCTGTTTTTTACCACTCTGTATTCCTATAAAATAACTATCTTTCTACTACCACTTTCCTTCTCCTCCCTAGCAACTTTGCCCCATGTGGTGACCCCTCTCTTACCCCTTCTGAAGTTCTTTTTTATCATCTTTCCCTTTTAGAATAGAAGCTTTTTGAAAGTAAGGACTGCCTTTCAGCTTGTATTTGTATTCCTAGCATTGTAGCTGGCACATAGTAATGCTTAATAAATGTGCTCTCTCTCTCTCTCTCTCTCTCTCTCTCTCTCTCTCTCTCTCTCTCTCTCTCTCTCTCTCTCTCTCACTCTCTCTGCCTCTCACTCTCTCTCTCTGTCTCTCTCTGTCTCTATCTCCGTCTCTCTCTCTCTTTCTATGCCTCTCTCTTTTTCTTGTCCTCCCTCCCTTCCTTTCCCTCTCCCTAGCTAGTTAGCTATCATCAATCATTTATCTGTCTATTATTTATCTATCTCTGTGTAGGTCTGTCTGTCTGCTCTCTATCATTCTATCATCTGTCAGTCAGTCTATAGATCTAACTGTGTCCGGTATATACTTAAGATTTTTGTCCTCTCTACTTCTTGGAAGACAGAAGTCAGCCATCCAGTTCATTAGACCAATCAATAAAGCTTGACATTGGACTTTGCCTGAAAGTTTCACTGTTGTCTTTGAACATAGACTGGGTCTGGTATCTCTCTCATCAGAGTACCAATGTAGTTAAGTGGAGAGAGGCCCATTACCAAAGGGTTGGCCATGTGGTGATGAAGATTTTTGACTATGACAACTCATAAATGTGTTCATAAGGCACACTAGGGTTCTGATCTACATGGGTAAAGGGAATGCCCATAGAGATTATATGAAGCATCCTTGAAGTAGAGCAATGTCATCTAAGTTGGTGAGTTAGTCAAGCATTATTAAGCCTTAATCATGTCCCAGGCACTGTGATATAGCCAAAGGTGGTAAATATGGGAGACAACTTGGAAATAGTTAGGTAGATAAGGTACATGCAGAATAGACAGAAGGCTTTCTGATAGTGGAAGACATTAGGGTCTGGGACCACCAAAAAGGCGTTTTGGAGGAGGTAGGACTTGAGCTAATCTTCGAAAGAAGTCAGAGAAATATGGGGAGGGCTAGACCTTTCCAGGGGTGGTATAACAGCTAGTTCAAAGGTTTGGAGAGGGGAGATAAGGTGTTTGAGTAACTGCAAGCAGGCCAGTATTATTGGAATACAGACTTTGTAAAGATAAGATGAGAAATAGAGGGAGAAGTTAGGTTGGGAACAGCTTTAAAAATCAAACAATAGAGTTTATATTTGACTCCAGAGGTCATGCAGAGCCATTGGAGCTCATTGAGCAGGGAGTAGTGTGATCAGATCTATGCCTTAGAAATATCACCTTGGCAACTGAGTGGAGAGATTAGAATGAGGGGAGATGAGGCAGGAAAAAAAGATACTAATTTCTTGCAGTAGGTGAGTGGTACAGCCTGAGCAAAGCTCATGGTTATATAAGTGGAGAGATGAGGAAAGAAACTTTATTTTGATTCAGTGGACATGGATTCCAATTATGCTCTGCTACTTAACATTTAAATGTCCTTTGTCATGGGGAGGGTATCAACGTGCCTTAGTTTCCTCCTCTGTAAAATATGGGAGTTATACTAGATAATTATGAGTGGCCCTTGCAGC
The DNA here is from genome assembly GCA_023548195.1 of Bettongia penicillata ogilbyi. NCBI lineage: Eukaryota > Metazoa > Chordata > Mammalia > Diprotodontia > Potoroidae > Bettongia > Bettongia penicillata. The sequence continues at coordinate 45,524 of JAJHZJ010000149.1, forward strand.
TCTAAATGATAAGCATAGGCTTTCTCAAAAATAGCTATTGCATAGGGTATCCACAGATGGTCTAAGGACCCATCCATTCTTTATTTCCAGTTGCTCTGTCCCCATTCCTACCCCAACCCCCAACTTTAGTCTTATATCCTAAACACTTTGCCCAAATCTCCTAGTTAATGGGGGTGACTGGGTGGAAGGGCTTTAAGAGTACTTTAGTGAAAGGTAGTGTGGTGCAATAGACAGAGACATATCCATGAAAACAAAAAGATCCAGGCTCAAATCTTGCTTTAGGCATAAACCTTACTGTGTGGCCCTGGGCAGGCCATTTAATGTCTTGATGTTCCAGGGGACTTTTGAAAAGTATAAGTCACAGAGAAGGTAGTGCCTTCTTTCTTTCAGAGAGAGCCCTCAGAGGTCTCTATATGGATGGAATCACAGATCTCCTCCCCACGCTATAAAAGTATGCCTTTAGAGGATCACAAAACAGCCCTTACCCCAAGGCTTGGCTGCTCAATCTTAAGGTCCAATCTCCTCTCTTTTATCAGCATGCTTTCCTTTCAAAATACAGTTAGAAGTAACTTAAAATCTTCCTTTTTCTCATCAGTCTTCCCTTTGGAAGCCAGGGGCTCATCAATATCAGATGGATGGTCACAAGTCTTTGCTGCTAAGCAGTTAGCATTTGGAGGAAATGTAGAAAAAGGTAGAGGAGTGTCTTTAAGAGAATGCTTTCAATTTGGCTGAATTGATGAAACTCAGACACCCTCCCAAAGCCTCAGGAGTATTTTGTCCATGTATGGAAATGACCTGCCAAATATTGTTCCATTTTCAAGCAACATTTTTCTTAGCTAGAGCTGAGAGGATGCTCTACATTTTGCTGACTTTCTCGGTAAGGAGAATGGGGCAGACATACCCAGAGCTTGTGGATGACTTCTTCTTTGTTGTTGTACATTTCAATGTGTTACTTACTTTGGATGAAATCTTATCATCAACAATGGAACCTAACTGGCTTAATGGCTGACATGACACCTGGAATAGGGACAGGATAGTGGATTTCGGTTTGTTTTGCTTTCGTTTTCCAGAATAGAGGACAGATGTTTATTCATTTTGAAAATGGAACTGTCTATCCTACTTCTCACCTTTCTCCTTGCCTTCTCAGCCCTAACCCCACCCCTCTACCCCAAACACCACCCCCTACATGAGAGCCTTAGGACCCTGATCTAAATCTTGAAGAGGTTTGAGAGGTCATTTAGTCCAGTCCTCAACATCCAACCCTAATTTTGCACATGAGGAACCAAGACCCAGACAAGTAATATCTCTTACCCAGGGCCACACAGGTAGCAATTTCTGAGGAAAGATTAATGATGTAGAACATTGGTAAGTAACAGCTCAAAATGTCTCATTCATCTTTTTTTTCAATTAAATTTTTGCTACTTCCCCAAATCCTATTGTAGAAGGCATGACTGTAACTTAATGAAAGCAGTTTTTCATATAAATTATCCTCTTGTATTATAATCATACTTTAGTATACAGTAAAAGTCTGTTGCAAAGAAGACAATCAAAGTTTGTTTGAGGGAGCCAGGTACAGTAGATAGAAAGCTGGCCCTGGATTCATAAAGATCTGGACTCAAATTCTGACTCTGACACATACCAGGCATGACCCCTAGGCAAGTCACTTAACTTCTGAAGGCCCTGGACAACTCTCTTAAGATTATACATTGCAGAGGGGGCATAGATTGCCATTCCTAGAGAAATCCTGCTTATCTGGGAGTTTCCTATACCAATGAAATCACAAATCTAATTCTTTGAATCAAGGCTTCTAAATATAAAGGGTCAGAATTGTGGCCAATCCTAAGGATTTCCAGAGTAAGGATTACATATTTCAGCTCTGAGTTCTTTCTAGTTATTTTCTGTTTTGGGTATTAATAATGATCCCAACAAGCTCATTCTTTTCATGGTCTCTTTCCTCTATATACCCTTTCCCCTCCCCCATTCCCCCAATATGTGACTGATCATCCTAGTTGATGTGTAGAAACTCCCACCAAATTTCTGAAGACCCCATGTCCATAAGGGAAGTCCATGTATTCTCTTCATCCTTAGGAAGGCTGAACCATGGTGTGCTGAGTAGGGCATCAGAAAGGACTAGACTTAAATCCTGCCTCTGACACTTAGTAGGGTGTGACTGGATTGTCTCATCTGTAAAATGAAGGTTCTGGACTCTGTCTCAGAGGTCCCTTCCAGCTTAAATCTGTATCTAAATCAGCATGATTTGGCATGAGAGACTTATTTGGAAATGACAAGGAAAGATTTCACCTAAATACAGGCAATAAAGATTTTACTCTCTAAGACGTGTTCCCAGATATTGCTACTATTCCATTTTTTAATATTTGTTTTGGTTTTGATATATTAGTAGTCATGCCATGATGCCTTTTTTTCATCTAGTTTAGTGACTAGGGGAACTGGTATTTGTCATGGACCACTGACATCCACGTTTGCCAAAGAAATATGATTTAAAGCATGACTTAACAAATACTAGACTTGTTGTAGGGATTAAAAAAACACGTGAGTGATAGAAATAGTATCCTTGAAGAATACACATGAGGAAGGGAACACGTGCCATTTGGAAGTCTGAAACATAGTAGGGCCTCGTTGAAATAAGTTTCACCAGAATAAGAAGTCTTAGAGGCCAGAATAGCCCCAAGATGGATGAGGCAGGCTCTACTTGGCAGGAAATATAAATGAGCTCGCAGGTTAAGTGACTTTATTTTCCTCTGGTGAGCCAGACTTTGCCAAGAGCAAAGAAATCCCAAAACAGAATCAGAGAAAATGGGGTTTTTTGGTTATTTGTCCTCCAATAATTTGCTATTATTGTCCTCCAGGCCTAGAGTGTATAAATGTACATATTTTCTCTGGCCACATAAGATACAGTCAAGGTAAGGATACCTGAGAAGTTCTGAAAGTGAGTGAGCTATGAAAGGGCTGTCATTTTGAGGACTCATTGGGGGAATTGGGCTGGGGATAGGAGCTGGGCTGAGTTCTGAAGAGGGAAGTTCCTTGGGGTAGTGACAAGGGGACAAGAAGTAAATAAATAACACCCTCCCCAAAAGAAACCTGATATCTTTTGCCTCCACTATGAAAGTTGTGTTACACAGTGGGTAGACAATTAGAACTGGTGACTGGAAGACCTTGAATGCTGGGAGTAAGCTGTTTCATTTTCCTAAGCCTCAGTTTCCTTATCTGCACAATACCCATAATAATACCTGTAACATCTGACTCATAGAGTTATCCCACTTCCAGGGCCAAATGTGATAATCTGAGTCAAGTGCTTTACAAACATATGCTATGTGAATGTCAGTTTTTTAAAAAAATATATCCTTTCCTTTACAAACATAAATATGAAATGCTTGTTCTTCATTCTCTAAGAGGATCATGACAACAGGGAAATGAAGACATGACTTACAGTTGACTTTGATTTGAATGAGTGAGGGCTGCACAAAGTCACCAACCTCACTTTTTCCTCCAGAATCATCTGTATCCAGTGACAATATACAGATTAGGAAGACTGGAGATGACCCCCTAAAATATTTCCTGTGAATATGAAATATTCCAAAAGGGAATGATGCAAGGCATTGGTGGTACATGATTAAACCTGAATCAAGGCTAAAGTCTACCAGTAAATAAAATATCAGATCCTGTATTGATGATTGTTTTTTTTTAAAGGACTTCTTTAGTTGGGAAAGTATGTTGGGGAAAAATAAAGGATATTAGAATTGGAAATGAAAGAGTAAACAAAAGCTAGTTCATCTGTCAGCTCAACAGACTTGGATATATGAAGAGGTCCCGGCTAAGACAGCAGCCTTACATGGAACCTCTAGTTCTAGAACTTTTAAGAGTCAGACACAAGCTGAGCTCCACTTATATGGATCCTGGATATCGATGGCCCCTTCTCCTAATGCCATAGCAGCCACAGAGTGAAATAGTCTAAGAAAATGGGGGAAGAAACTCAGCACAAGACATTGCGTATCTTGTTGATACCTTATCATCTAGGTATTCAGAAACCTTTAGATTTCTGAGGTTTTAAAATGTTTCTTCTGGATAGTTGGTGTTATTTAACCACAACTGCCATTTCAGAGTCATTACAGATATTTTTAGTCTATTTGCAAATCACTTATGTAGCATTCATCATTAAAAATATTACATCATAGCTAGTTCATTTTACTTTTATTTGCAGAAATAATGATCTTTCTCATGTTATACTCAGGATTATCTGAATATAGTGGCTTCAGTATTCACAGTAGGCATGTGAACAAATACAGTACATGGGCAATATTTTATTTAATCAGGTTATTTTAAAGCAGGCTAAGGCAAGAAAGTATCAATGAACTGGGCTCTAACTTGTGGGTGGCTGGAGCTGAACAGAGCAGACGAGACGCAGGAAAGTCAGGACTCAAACAGAGGTTTAATTTCAGAGTGAGAGAAATGACTTGCAAACAAGGACATGTACAGGACCACTGCCCCTAGTGGGGGGCGGGGCTGAACCTTGATTTATATACTTATACAGTGAGCTCTAGCCCTGACAATGAAGGGCAACCACCACAATGAGACATGACCAGAACTTGGGTAATTGTCCTATGTTTGTCCGAGCTCAGAGAATACCTGGTACTGGTCAAAACAAAACAATACAATATTTATGTGATTTTTGCCAAAGGATGAGATCATCCAGAGGATGAGCGCAAAGGAGTGTTGTTATGCCAAACCCAGAGCGCAGCCTGTTTGCTGGGCCTTAGCTCTGGAAAACAGGGTGTCTCCTAATATCTTGACAAAACTGAATCTTAAAATGGGAAAATTAATTATATCTTAACACATTTTCATTAGCATTCCTGAGTTTCTAAGTGGTTATTCTGAGTAATTTTGATAAATATATCTTCTTAAAGCCCTTTCCCCCTTCCCTTTAAAAGAAGGTGACAGTCACAACTGGTCAGGGATAGACTATTTCTATAAGAATAAGGAGATAAACCAAGATGGCAAAGCTTTGACAATGACCAGGGTGAGTAGTGTTAGAGATCAACTAAACTGACAAGTTCCTGGAAACATGAAATGATATTGTAGAGTCCAATGGGTAGCAGGTTCAAATTGAACCAGCAAAGCTGTGTGCCCTGACATGCCCTGATACCCCAAACCCCTCCTAATCCTGGAGTGTGAGTCTTAGAGGACTTTATTTGACAAATTCTCTAGGGAAAAGGGAAGTGGTGTGTGTGTATGTGTGTGTGTGTGTGTGTGTGTGTGTGTGTGTGTGTGTGAGAGAGAGAGAGAGAGAGAGAGAGAGAGAGAGAGAGAGAGAGAGAGAGAGAGAGAGAGAGATTGTTTTCTTTTTATTTTGCTAGTGAAATGTTTTTCTCATTCAATACAATTCAGCCTTTTGCTTGGGTCTTACCACAGTGGACAACTGAGTCCCTGACTGACTGACTTTAGATAGTAGGGCATATGAGCCAGTTGAGAATGATTATTATCCCCCACACTGAACCCTAATCTCTGTGACTCCACAGCTGAGTGATATGCTATGTGTAGTGTCCCAAAAGTCTTAATACAGTGTTAAGCTTTTAAGAACAGAAAACTCAGTGGATAGAGCACCCAGACTGGAGTCAGGAAGAACTGAGTTCAGATCTGGCCTCAGATACTTACTGGCTGTGTGGCCCTGGGCATGTCACTTAACCCTGTTTGCCTCAGTTTCTTCATCTGTAAAATGATCTGGAGAAGGAAATGGCAAACCACTCCAGTATCTTTACTAAGAAAACCCCAAACGGAGTCATAGAGAGTAGGACATGACTGAAATGACTCAGGAACAGCAAACACAAATAAGCATGATAAAATGTAGAATATGGAAGATGGAGGGGAAGGGGTTAAAAAAACGATCCCCTGACAAAATGATCTAGAAAACTGGGGGACAGGAGAGAACACAGTCAACTTAGGGCATCAGAGAAAGCCATGTGGAGAGGATGGTGTCTGAGCTGGACTTGGAAAGGATTTGAATAACTATTTCAATATCATTTTCTTTTGAAATCCTATATACTTTATTTTATGAATTAGAAACATTATTCTCAGTAGGGAATCCTTAGCTTTCACCCATCTGCCAAAAAGGTCCATGATGCAAAAAAAAAAAAAAAAAAAAGATAAAGAACCTCTGATTTCTAGTCAAAATTCTGCATTTGTAAAATGAGGAAATCACACCCAGAAAGTTAAATAGCTTGCCCTAGGTTATACAGGTCAGTTGTAAAAGAATCAAGATTAAAGCCAGGGGCCCTGGGTTTTTTCTCGCTAGATGATGCTACCTTCCAACCATAACATTTTTTTTCTAGACTTGCCAATAACTTTGCTGGGGGTACCTTTGACATGAAGAATTTCCCTTGGTGTTTTCAGGATAATTGTGGTGACAGTCATCACCATCACTGTCATCATCCTCATCAACAATATTTGTATAATGCTTTAAGGTTTGCAAAGTACTTTATAGGTGCCGGCTCAATTTATTCTATTAACAATCCTGGGAGGTAAGCATTGCTTACAGATAAGGAAACTGAGGCAGGCGGAGATTGAGTGATTTGCTCAGGGTCACACAGCTAGTAAGTCTCTGAGGTCATAATGAATGTCTCTATCCCCATGAATGTGTCATTCTCAGAGTCCCCTGATTAGATTAACCTTTATTAATGTCGATAACTTGGTGCACATCTACCTCAAGCTTGCCAAAATAAATTCCAGTGCCTCTTGTGACTTTTATGACCCGTCAGAATAATTAGTTTTGGGAAGATGAGATTCTATACATTTTTATTCACAACACGAAATAGGCTCATAATGGTGGTGGCTTAATTTGGAAGCACATATTCCACTTTCCGCAAAAAACAATTTTGATGAAAAGATATTTCACGGTCTAAGGCCTTAGAATAGAGTTCTTCTTGGTGTTAGGCTTAATATAATTATTTCCCTCCATCAGCATGTTTGATATGCTTCAGAGAACACTCCTTAGAGCATTTTCCTCATTCAAATAAAATATTGGACCTGGTGGCCACATTTTGATGAAATATGGCACCATCCTTTCTGTCCAGATGCAGGAATCTATGTTCCAGGAATCTATGAGTCAGGCTACTGCAGGTTCTTAGTCATTTTGAAAACGTCCCAGCTCAACGTGAGCAGAACATAAACTGTAAGAAGCTTTGGGAGCTTCGAGGTCCCTGGTGGTTGCAGAGGAGGAAGGTGCTGAGCTTCATCTGCCCACACAGACCATGGGAATTTCACAGCATTCATTTCGACTGATTCCAATTGATGGACCTTGCTTCCTATTGAGAGCAAATGGCTCCCAGGTGTGCGTGTGCTCTTCTGGCAGGAACAAGAGGGATGCCCCATAAACCACCTAAGTTGACACTCAAGTCCTCTTTCCTGTCTTATCTCCAGCCCTCCCTCTCCACTAGACTTTCCTATGGGAACTCTTTACAAGAGCTTGTAAAATCTCTAGCTTCCTTGAAGGTACATTTCAGGTGCCACCTCCTAGGGGAAGACTTTCCTAATCTCCCCAGGGTCTTTTAAACCGCAAAAGAAACATGTTTTTCTCTTCCTCTGTTTTGTGATTTCTTTGTTCTTGGCATTACCTAACTCATTAGAGGAAAATGAAATTATTTAACTAACAGCTCATGTCTGCTTTCCCACTATCCCTGCAGCAGTTGTTTGAGAGTAGACAGAGTCAACCAGGGAGAGCTGGGTTCCATTTCTGACAGGCTCATCGGTCAGAGGGCCCTCTCAGTGCTCCCAGACAATTCTTTCGGACTCTGTATTGCAGAGAAGGTGGCAATCAGCACTGATAGAAGGGGTTCCCTTAACGAAGAGTTCCCCACTGGTGAAATCACAAGTTGGTATCTATCTTCCTATGTGTCTGTTTTGTACCTTCAGCAGAATGAAAGCTCTAACTAAGATGGCGGGGAGTCTGGTGCAGTGGAGACCATGCTGGGTTTGGAGTCAGCCCAAACGCTTGGGGTGCCCAGCTCCACTGCTCACTTTGTTGCGGTTCCAGGGTCATGCCACAAACTTCCTAGGTCTCAGTTTCTCACTTGTAAAATGGAGGACTCAGGCTAGGTGACTTCTAAGGTCCCTTTCAACTGGAAATCTATGTTCCTATGGTGTTTTCTTTGTCTTTCTCTCTGTCAATTTCCTCTCGCCCTCTTCCCTTCTCTCCTTCCTTTTCCCCCGTCCAGTCATCTCTCTCTCTCTCCCTCTCTCTCTTTGTTTGTCTCTCCTCGTTCTGTCTCTCTCTTCCTCTCTCCTCTCCTCTCTCTCCCTCTTTCTCCCTTTTCCATCTATCTGTCTCTCAGTTTCTTGCTGTCCCTATCTCTGTCTTTCTCCCCCTCCTTCTTTCCCTCTTACCCCCATCTGTCACTCCTTGTTTTTCTCTGTTTCTCTCTCCCCCTCTTTTTCCAGCTATCTCCCTCACTGTCTCTGACTCTCTTTCTTTGTCTTCCCCCCTTTCCATCAGTTTCTCTATGTTTCTCCTCTCTCTCTCCCTCTCTTTCCCCCTCCCTCTCTCCCTTTCCCCCTCTTTCTCTCTGTCTCTGTGTCACCCTCCCTCTCTCCTTTCCTCCCTCCTCCTCTTTCTCTCTTTGTCTCCTCGATGCCTACCCTGGTTCCTGGTTCCTTCCTTAGATAATTAATAAATCTTTGTGAATTGAATTCCATCTTAAACCACTATTTAAATCCTACTTATTCATCTGTGTGAAGATGAAGTTTCTCCTTGTACATGAAAACTTGCCACTGATTTGGCAATTAATCATGAAGTACCTGGTGACATCTCTTGCATTAGAGTCTTGCATTGATTTATGCATAGTTCTCTTCTTTCCAACTCTAATGAAAGCTTATTGATCCCAGAGCCACTGTTTGAAAGGCCAGGGATTGCAGTGGAGCCCACACTGTATTTGCTCCCAAGCAAATACCTACCCAGAACACTTAGGATCATGTCCAGATTCTGTCCTATACTAATTGGGAAATAAAGCTTCTTTATCTCTCCTAACCTCCATCTTCTCTTCTGTAAAATGGGAATGATAATCCCAAAAAGGCACTGTTTCATGGGATGGCACGGAAGGCACCTCATCAACATGAATTCTTATTTTTTATGCACTTCCCTAACTACTTAATCAAGCTATTACCTACACCATGCTGTAGCTCTGGGCACTAGAAGAATCAGGCAGAAGGTACCTGGTGAGCAGCTAGTCTATTATGTATTGAAGGTTGCTTCATTTAGCAAAATACAGGGAACCGGGCTTTTTCTATGGGGGGGGGACAGTTCTAGAAATGAAAGTGGAGAAAATATTAGAAAGCACCTTCCCTTCATAGAGGAATTCATTTTGAAGGGGCTGGGTCTAGCAAAATACAATATGAAAGCACTGGACTGGGAGGCAGTGGTTTAAATTTGACTGCCAATTTTAGTAGGTTCACTGTGTGTTTTTTGACAAGCCCAATAACTTATCTACCCACTTTTGTCTTTCTACTGTAAAAGGGAAATAATATTTATCCTTCTTTCCTTATTCTTTCTTTAAAAAAACTTAAAAAATGTACTGAGTACAAAATGTATGTACAGAATTTTTACAAATTTTAAAACATATGTATACACATGTGTATGTATGTACATATATACATACACACACATGATTGTTTCATGGATAAGTCAGCTCTTCTTGATTGTGATTCAGAGTGTCTGTGTTCAAATCTCTGCCGTGCTTCATATTACCTGTGTGACCTTGGACAAGGCATAACCTGTGTGTGTTGTAGTTTCTCCATTTCTAAAGTAAGAATCACAATATTAATACTAACTTCTTTGCAAAAGTTAACTAAAATAATGGCATGAAAAACATTATGTGATGGTAAAGTACTCTAGAAATGTCGGTTATCATCATCATCATTATCAATAACAGTAAGTAACTACCACTGTAAGTAACAACATCAAAGTGAGGAGTGAATGTAAAGAAGGAGAAAGTAGAAGGAGAGGAGGAGAAAGAGGAAAAGGGGAAGGAAAAAGAGAAGATTGTGAAAGTAAGGACTGCCCCTGCTTTTCATGGAACCTTTCCAACATGGCTTCAGTTGCCCACAATATAAGACTTTAATAAAGCTAGTGTGCATTGGAGAAAAACTTCAGGATCTGGGACTCCTGTGACACCTTGCATCTGGATGCAGGGATTGAGTCATGGAAACAAAAGAAAAAACACATGAAGAGAAGAGATGGAAAAATAATTTGACACTAAAGGAAATTCACAATCTTTCTAAACATCTGTGAGCTGAGAGGTGAACTTAGAGATGGAGGTAAGACATTAGAGTGAGTAGAAATGAAAAGATGTCAAGGCAGAATTTGGAAAACCCTGGGACTAATCAACAGCATTCTCATACCCACCTAATTACATATATACAGTACAACTTTTTCACACTCTAACAGATCTTACCCAGTAGGCGTTTATTCCATCTCCTAGACAATGACTGTATTGCTTGACTTCTTTCTTGAAATCTTTTTTTAATCATACATCAATTAAATGCTTTTACTTTACAACTTGTGTTTTCCTTTAGGCTCAGAAAATAGCCTTCCATTGGACAGTGATTCCAGCTATGGCATGCATGAAAATGAAGTAGGTAGGTAGGGGTTCCAAAGCTTCATGGCATCCATGCTGCGTTACTTTTCTAAAAAATCAGTCCCTGGCCAGGGAAACGATGAAGTTTTCTACATTTTCTTTGAGCATTCCACCTCCATCCTAAGGCTTTCTCACTTGCAATTAACAGCCAGGAAACTAACAAAGAGAAGAGGCAACCTATTGATCTGTTGATTGAGGTTTCCTTCCCTTTCATATGTTAGGGAAGTGCCAAAGTGAAACATTTTCTCTGGAAATTTCCAGCCTTACAAGAGTCCCTGCAAGCCCTGCCTTCATATTCATCTTGATGAGGTTTGAGTAGCTATACTTGTTGGGCATGTTATAGTGAAGTCATGCCAAACTTGAATAGAACTGGCTTTCTGTCAGCCACTAGTGACTTAGAAAATCACAAATTAACATTACCTATGTTGTATTACATTTTTCTTTATTTTGATAAACATTTCCCAATTACATTTTAATCTGACTTGAGCTCCACTTATCTGTGTTTGACATATTTGTGATGTGGAATATGGGAATGAAGGGAAAAGGGTCCTTTTGTGTATGGTTTAAACTAGACAGCTTTGAGGTCCCTTCCATTTTTGTGGTCCTATGAGCCACTTAAGCTAATTTCTAATCCCTTCCAGGCATATTTATATTTCAGTAGGAAAAATAAAGCCTTGGAAACTCAAAGGAATGCATTTCTGATTGTAAAACATGACAAACAGGAGAATAAACGTCTTCAGATCACCCTCAAGCAGTAGACAAGTATTTGTTTACCATATGTGATACTCTGTCCCCAAGTGCTTCCCTCTTTACTTCTGAAGTTCATATCTTACTAGTCCCTTTGCTAAATAGATTTGAACACTTTGGAAGTAAAACCTACTGATGAATAATAAGAATTAGAGATAGATTTGCCCTCTAAACTTTTCATTAATAGTTAAGTTTAGAAGGAGTAATAATGGCTAATATTTACATAGCTCTTTAAGACTTACAAAGTGCCTTCCATGTTATTTCAGTTGATGCTCTCAAAACCGTATGAGGTAGCATTTAGCATTTAGTCCTTATCATTCCTATCTTGTAGATGAGGAAACTGAGGACAGAAGGAATGTTGATTTCACTAATATTTGAGGCAAAATTGGAAATCAAAGTCTTTCTGACTCCAAGTCTGACACTATGCCAAGTTGTATACCTATAGTAGTACAAGACAATGAATGTGCTTTTCAAACCTTAAAGTACTATATAAATGCCAGACACTACTGTTATTATTCAATAATTTCTGTCATGTCTCACTCTTCATGATCTCATTTGACATTTTCTTGACAAAAATACTGGAATGGCTTGCTATTTCCTTCTCTAGTTCACAGATGAGAAACTGAGACAAATTGGATTAAGGGACTTGACTAGGGTCACATGGCTAGTAAGTGTCTGAGGCTGGATGTGAACTCTCAAAGATAAGTCTTCCTGATTCCAGGCCTAGCACTCTAACCAGTGTGCCACCTAGCTGCCCTCTATGCCACATATATGCACATATATGTATGTATGTATATATATACATGTACTACCCACAAAAGACACATATTTACATATGTATTATATATTATATTCCCTGTCAATTACCTGTTAGGAAATAAACATGTTAAGCACCTACTATGTGCCAGTCACTTGGAACACAAAGAAAGTGACAAGACAGTTCTGTTTTCACGGAGCTCATAGTATAATGGAAGAGACAACATACAAATAAGATATAGAAAGGAATCAACAAAAAGAAGGCATTATTGTGCATTACATTATTATATATAGATGAAACTTTATATATTAATTAAACTTAATCTCTGTTTTTCTGCCTCTCTGTCTTTCTCCCTGTGCATATGTCTATCTGTCCGTCTCTTTCTAATTCTCTTTGTTCTGATCCAGATCTGTGATTTTATTGGTATGGAGAATTCCCATGGTACAGAAGATTCTCATACTGATGTAGCCTAGAAACTAGTCTGCAGTTTATCATGTCAGGAAAGTGCCATAGCCCTGATGGTTTCAGTAACTTGTCCAAGGTTTGAGTGAAAAAAAAATATAAGGAGGATGGGCAGTGTCAGGCAGGATATTGTAAAATGACCAGAAAATGGTCTGGAGGTCTGTCTGTACTGGGGAAGGGCAAATGAGTAATTGTTCCATCAGTCAGGAGTTCTGATCACATTTGTGTAACATGAATACGAGAGTATATAGGAGAATTCAGGGAAAGATGAATAGATTATGGATATACATCTAGAGCTATATATTCCACTTTTTATTTATTTTTGCATTCCTGAATACCATTAGAGATCTCACTGAGATAAAATCCAGCTATGATGCCATATAAGCAGGCCTCCAATCTGTGAGAAATAAGATAAATCTTTGAGGCCAGCCATGAACTAAGCCATACTCCCTTTTCACTCCCTCAAACAATGTTAATTCCCAAAGATTCCAAAACAGAGATCCGTAAGGGAGGCAAAAGATGGTACCTCTCCCCACCAGTTAAAATGTTAGAAAGTCCATTGTGTAGCCTGAGAAGTAATGTCAGGAACATCCCCCCAGAAGAGAGTATAAAATAGCAGAAATAAAAAACTAAGCTTGCACTGCTTGCAGTTTATAAATAGGAGACGTGACTATGCCTGATTTGTCCCCTCGTGGAGAGGGGAAGGAAGCTACACCCATCAGGGCCCGTGGCCCAGTGGCATTACTGTGCCTTTAATTCACATCAGGATCCAGTGAACTAGACAAAATCTTTGAATAAAGTTTATCAGACTATTTGAAGTTTACCTAAGGTCATTATTCTTTTATCTTCCATTCTGTAGTTATTGATTTATCACATAGCATTCCAAAAACCAAAAAGCAGGAGTGAGAGACCAGTCCCCTCCCAGAACCCAAGTTATTCTTTCTTAAGTATTTCTTTGGGTACAGTAATGCTACCCCAAGGGCGCTAGAACAGATTCCGTAAACTCTCAATGCCACCCAAATGGATCTATGACTGCTAGTTCAAGATGAGGGCTTTATGATCATAGGTAAGCCTATGCTGAGTTATATGTCAAAGCACTATAGAATATTTTTCATCCCCTATCTGTCTCTCCCTGGTAAATTTAAGTCCATGGCTAGAAGGTTTTGAAAACTGGGACGGGCTTGATTAATTCAAGATATACCTGGTCACTTTATCAAGTCCCAGTTCTAATCACCAATTTTTCCACCAATGTTAAATAATTCTATCTCCTTCTTTCTATATACTCCCTCTATTTTAATTCAATTTAATATATTTATATTTTTCATTTTTGTATTACCTTCACTTTTGAATATATCCCTACTCCCTGTCTTACCCATCCTTTATAATAAAGAATAAGAATGAAAGAGGGAAAAGCATTTCGGCAAAACTAAGCAAGGCATCAACTGAGTCTAACAGTATGCGATGTTCCATGTTTATAATTTCCCATCTGCAAATAAGGGAAGGATGCACTTTTTCCCAGCTGTTCTCCTGGGCCAAACTTGGTCATTAAAATTACACGGCTTTCAATTTCCATCCTACTTAAAGAAATCTTTTCTAAGCCCTTGACATTCAGTTTAAATTTTACGTAGCCTTCATAATATTAGTTAATTATATTAGAATTAACTAAAATAATGTCTGTGTTCATTGAAATGCAATCATATTTGTAATTGATGAAAAGTATTTGTGAGATTAATGTTTAAAATAAATCTGTTTCAATCAAAACATATTCTAAAACTGTTACAGTGAGAGATAAAGTTTTCTCCCTCAATATGGCAGCAAAGGCATGACTTTTATGCCTTATATGGTTCTACAGCCGATTAGATATACATGTTATAAACAGTCCTAATAGACTAAAACAGATTCTATTTTTAAAAGCTCAGCTTAAATCAGCCAATTGCAGCTATGTAGTACACTCACTTTGGAAGGGTAAACATGAAGAACTGAAATTTAATTAAACTTTTTATTGCACATTTTCTTTCAAAACTTGGCTATAATAGGAAATCTGTAGCAGGAGGCAGTACAATTGAATGCCATGTGAGGCAAGGCCATTTGAAAGAATGACTTTCATGTTCATTAAGAATAGCCACAAAGGAGAGAGCTAGGTTCTATTAAAACAAAATATTTCAAGCTGTTTCAGTCCTTCCTTGAGAGAATTGACATAATGTACTGGTCTTCAATAAAGGCTACAAAGTCAAAAGAGAAGGATTCTAATCCTGATTCTGACCAAACTCTGTGCTAAATGCAACAAAACTTTTCATTTCCTTTGTAAAAATAGACTAGGAGAATAATGTAACTTCACAGGGCCATTTTTAGAAATGGTGCTAAAACACTGGGTATCAATTCAATTTGGTTTTACAATCTATGAATTTTCTAAGCCCTGTATCTGGCATACAGGTAGTTTTACCCAGGTAAATTGTGATAGTGAGGGTTTTGAAAGGACAGAGCAAATGGTTAGGGGTCCTCTAGACATTACTGGCTGAGTTTGAGATCATTTAGCATACAGTTTAGTCAATATTCCTTTTTTGATTCAAATAGAACTCTTATTACAAATAACATTAATTATTTATCCATATACAATGGCAAATGCATCAACCAAGGATGCAATCTTGATCAGAATGAAATGAAATGCAGCCACCTAATCCTAAGTTAATTTCCTTCTCTTGCTAGACTTCACCTGTTATGAATTTTTGCTTAAATCTATTTTCCCTACCAGGACAAATTAAAAAATTATCTTAATTCCATTCTTAGAGTCAATTAATTAATAAACATTTATTAAGCACCTACTATTCACCAGGCACTGTGCTAAGGACTAAGGATGCAAAAAGAGGTGAAAGACAGTCCCTGCCTTCAAGGAGCTTATAATCTAATGGGGAAAGGAACAACATGAAAACTGATATATACAAACAAGATATAAATAGGACACATAGGAAATAATCGACAGAGGGAATGAACTAGAATTAAGATGGGTTGGGAAAGGTTTCCTGTAAAAGGTAGAATTTTAATTGAGACTCAAAGAAGCTGGAGATGACCACATGATACAGAGGACTGTGGGAAGCAAAATGGATAATTTTGATTATATTAAATTAAATTGATTATATTAAATTAAAAGGGGTTTGCAAAAACAAAATCAACACTACCAAGATTAGAAGGAAAGTTGGAAACTAAGGGGAAACTTTTCCAGCAAGTTTCTCTGATAAAGACTTCATTTCTCAAATATGTAGACAGTTAAGTCAAATTTATCAAAATATTAGCAATTCCCCAATTGAAAAATTGTCAAGGAATATAAACAAGCAGTTTTCAGATGAAGAAATCAAAGTTATCTGTATTCATGTGAAAAAATGCTCAAAATCACTCTGATTAGAGAAATACAAATTAAGAGAACTCTGAGGTACCTCCTCACAATTATTGGATTAGCTAATAACACAGAAAAGGAAAATGATAAGTGTTAGTAGGGATGGGAAAAAATTGGAATATAAATACACTGTTGGTGGAGTTGTGAACTGATTCAACCAATCTGGAGAATAATTTGGAACTATGCCTAAAGAACTGTTACTACTATGTATACCATTTTTGCCCAGCAATACCACTAATAGGTCTATATCCCAAAGAGATTAAAAGGAAAAGGACCTATATATACAAAAATGATTAAAGTGTTTTTTTCTCTGTGGCAGCAAAGAATTGGAACCTGAGGGGATGCCCAACAACTGGGGCATGGATGAACAAGTCATGGCATAAAGAACAGTTTTAGGAGTATGATGAGATTGGAAGTTGGGTTGTAAGGAGTTACAAAGAGAATGAGAGAAGGTAAAATGGGAGCACTGATCATACGCAGCCTCTCTAAGGAGCTTATCTATAAAAGCCAGAAGAGAGTTGATTTGATAATGAATCAAATGAGGGGGGTTTTCAAGATGGCGATGGGGGAACTGGGCATATTAGTGGGCAGTATGGAATGAGCCAGCAGACAGGGAGAGACTGAGAATAAGTGAAGAGTGGTAGATGACAAACGAAGTCATCGCTGGAGGAGATAGGATGAAATGAGATCACTTCAGCAGGTAGAGGGGTTAGCCTTGATAAGTAATGCCACCTTATCAAATGAGACAGGGATGAAAGAAGAAATAATGGCACCGGGCATAGAAGATGAGGAAGAAGAGAAAAGATAGGATTCACAGTGAATGACCTCATTTTTTTCTGTAAAATATTAGGCAATCTTCTCAGCTGAGGGTAGGGGGGAGTTTTGAGGAGGGATGAAAAGATTTGGAAGAGTTATTTTGGAGAGTAGGACAGGGAATTGATAAGACAGGTATAGAAGGATTTCTTAGCAGCAGTGAGGGACCAGTAGAGATTGTGTAACATGAATTTGTAGTGAACTCAGTCAGAAAAGTTGCAAGATTTTCTTCACTACTTGTTCCAAAGCATGTGTGTTGGAGAGAAGGAGGTGAATGGTGGGGCTGAAAGGTTAGGGCTTGGCAGGGAACAATAAGCAAAATAATAAGGAGGCTGGGAATCCAAGAGAGGAAAAAGCATAGAATTGAATTGGTTCACCAAGACTTCAAAATGGGAGAAATAGGAGAGTTGCTAGTGTAAGGGAGATGGCCTCAGAGAGAACTGAGGGGTCAAGGAACAGGAGTCACAATGAGGGCAAAGACTAGGGTTTTGTAAAAGAAGGTAGAAGGAGAGGTGTGTAGATTATGGTTAGATAAGAGGATTTCAAAATTTTTGAACATGGACTGGAAGGGAGTGATTGACATTTGTGGATGATGGTAACAAGGATAAGACCGTCTTTGTGTGTAGCTGAGGCGGGGTGGAGGACTAGCTCATGGGAAGTGAGGAGCTTAAAGAACTGAGTGGTTAGAGGTTTTGAGGGAGAGACAATATATATTTTGAAGTCCCCTAGTATGAGAGAAGGAGTTGGGAAGGAGAGAAAAACTGTGAGTCATGTACTGAACTCATTGAGGAAGGAAGGAAAGGGAGTGATCTGGAGGTTAGTAGGCAATAGCTACCAGGATTTTGATTGG
Organism: Bettongia penicillata ogilbyi; assembly: GCA_023548195.1. NCBI lineage: Eukaryota > Metazoa > Chordata > Mammalia > Diprotodontia > Potoroidae > Bettongia > Bettongia penicillata. The sequence goes on from JAJHZJ010000149.1 coordinate 63,184, forward strand.
TTGGTAGATATGAATAGCAATAACCTCAAAAGATGAGAGGTTACTGGGTTATAGAATGAGGGGGAGAATCTGGAAGCTACAATGAGGAGCAAAGTGTCCCACATTCACCACTTCAACCAGTATTGAAGTGGAGGGTGACACTTCCCTTCCCAAAGGAGATGGGAGATTATACTGGAAGCAACTCCTTTTCATTTTCTCTCCATTTCTTTTGGGATTAGTAGAGAAGACATGAAAAATCATGAAAATCAGACCTGCTGAAATTCCCCAAACCATTAGTTTTTCTAACTAATAGTTTTTCCTAACTAACCTCTACATGGGTATATGGATTTTGCACAGAACTGCTAAAAATTATCCTTTAATTGACCAGGTACTTAGGAATTTATAACAAGGTCCAGCTTCCTGCAGATATTTTAATTCTTTAAGTGGCTTTTCCTTTTTTTTTCCTCCATTGAGCAAAGAGCTGAACCTAGAATTCATTTGTATAGGGAATTTCCAGGGAAAACTCTACCAATTCAGGTCATTACTTCTCTTCAAGTTATAGTATTAGAGTATTGTCTAGGAAACTGAGACATTAAGTGATTTGCCCAGGGTCACATGGCCAGTATATGTCAGAGGTTGGTCCAGTTCTTCCTGCATTCTAGGTCTGCACGTTGTTAAATATATTTTACCAAAATAAAATATATACAATATTTGTCAAACTTCTACAGTGTTTTTCTTGCCATAGGAATGCAAATGAAAATAATTTTACCTCGAAAAAGTAAACTAAATTTTAAAAAATGTTATCATAGCACTGAGAGGTAATATTAAATTGCCTGTCTCTTGAGGACCTCTGGACCTTTCCATCTACCCTATAGCTAGATTTCTTCTACATGTACTATTTCTCTCATTAAACTGTGAGCTCCTTGAGATTAAGCATTGTATCCCTAGAGCTTAGTACGGTATCTAGCACATATTAGGTCCTCAAAAAATGCTAGTTGATTAACTGACTTGTCTCAAAAAAAGAGAAAAAAACAACTTTATTTTATTCTATTTCTCTCCGCTAGTACTATCCTCTACATCTTCTTCCTATTACAAATATTTGAAAGACTTCAATCACAAATCACCCACTCTGTTCTTATGCCTCCCTTTTTCTGATTGTTTAGCTCTGCCATTCTGTGTACTCTGTGCATGTCTGTGTGTGTGTGTGTGTGTGTGTGTACACCTACTTATTTGCACTGAATTCAATAGTTTTTTCTCAGTCTTCATTCCCTTTGACCTCTTTTACGGAGATATGGTATAATATTTGCAGTTTATAATGTTACGCTTGAAACACAAGATGCTGAAGTAGCTTCTGAATCATCAAAAAAGATTAAATTATGTTCAATATAGTTTTAGTGCTATTATATGTTTAACCCTTGTGTCCGTGATTCCTACAGCATCTGATTCAGGGGTTAGAATTTACAGAGAATTTTTGAATATAAAATTCCTTTCATTTGTGGGTTTTTAACTTCATTATACTAACCTATAAAGTATCCCATGCATGATTAAATTTCCATTAAAAAAATCTTGATATTGTGACTGCATAACCCTGACCTATTATTGAGGATAAAGGGCCAAGAATATACAAACATTGCTAGTTTTCTGTGCATTTTTTATGTCTGACTGTCATAAAAACTTTGGCTTAAGAAGGGGCTGAACACATGATGTGAAGTGCATAGGATTATCAGTGGAAAACTAAAGAAAGCTAGCTATCATCCATTCTCTTTCATAACAACAAATGGCATTTGGATAGGGCTTTAAGACTGACCCAAAGCTTTGCCCGTATTTTCTCCTTTGAGCCTCACCACAACTCCATGGACATGATTCTTCAGTTAGTATTTATATCTCTTTTATATATGCAGAGAATTAGGCTCTTGTGACCCAGGGTCACAAAGCAAGTTCCTGACAGAGCTCCAAGGTAAATCTATGTCTTATGACACCCAGTTCAACTCACTGTCCACTGTACCACACTGCCTTGCCAAAGGTATTTATCCATTTATCTCTGACAATTCAGGAGGAACTAGGGGACCCTAGGTGAGGAAGAGATTGAAATTTAGTTTGGCAGAAGAGTCTCACCTTGTTGCAGCTTGGGGACTCAGTCTCAAAGAGAAAAAAGATTGAAACTTGGCCTCATAATGGCAGAGTCATGAAGTCCATCACCAGGTTAGATTCTAGTAGAAGAGACAATTTCACTGTGGTGGATGGAGACAAGAGAGAGATGTCTGACTGTTAGAATCTGATTCAAGGGGCTCAATCAGAACCAGAGAAAGTAGATTAAAGAAAAAGAGATAAAGTCAAATTCCAAGAGAACCAAGGAAATGTACTAAAGCAGACTCTGATGGGGAAAGAGTGGAAGAAGTCAGTTTGGAAAGACGCTTCCTCTTCCAGGAGTCAAGGAGTTCTCTAGGTCATAACCAGTCAATGGTCTAGGGTGAGGCAATCTGTAAAAATGATTAAATTGGGCAACTGGCAGAAGGAAGATCTTGTCCTAGATCCTAGACTCAAGTAATTTCACTGAAGACTTGAGATGTAGTTCTTAGAAGGCTCAGACAACATGGCCTCTTCTAGCCTATCCAGAGGAGGAGAGCAAGAACTAAGTTCAAAAGAAGGGCAAGACTTGGCAGAAGAATATCAGGCAAAGGGAAGAGAGTTAGCAAGGCTAAGTCACTTCCTTTGTCACAGATAACTTTTTCAAATGGAATCATTCCTCGATTCTCCTATTCTCCTCCTACTCATGCCTTGTTGATTTCCCCTTAGTTCTTTGTGGGAAATCTCCTTTCAAAATACCAAAAGTTTGCTTTGTCACATTTTTAGGCAGCATGGAAAAAAAATACAGTAAGGAGGGAGGACAAAGATGGGTCCTTCCTCACAGTCAGCTGGGAATGACGACCCTAGGAAACAAAGGGAAAGTAGTGACAGCTAGAGTCCAGGAGAGCACACTAGTAAGGCAGAGCTCAAACTAACTGGCCTCAGGAAGGGGCAGCACGATGAGAAAGGGAATCCTAGGGAGGTTTAATCCAAATTCAAGGCACTACAGGAAATGATTGTTGATTAAAACAGAACAGGAACTAGACAAGCCCAAGATCAGTGTTTAAGAATATTTCCCTTCTTATCACTAATCTTAACTTAGAAGCTAGAAACAATTTGTCCTTTAATTCTATTGTCTTGCTTCCATATAAAGTGTCTTAAGGATGGTGAAAGACCGAATTTCTTCTCCTTCTCTGGGATTATTAGTCTACTATATTTTGCTACTATCACGATGCACTTAGTAAAACAACTCCTTCCCTCTCCCAAGAAATAGTTAAAAGAGGGAATGAAAGCTTCATGCATATATGGCTTATATAGATAAATAAAGGTCAAAATTTAAACAGAAAGACTTTAGAAAATAACAGTGGTTTATATTTAACCAAAGAGGATCCTAGAGAAAAATGAGCTGTGTGATGACAGTGCAAGAAATTCTGGGATGAGAGATCACTAGCCAAAGGAAATGAAAAGTTGAAATGCCTGAAATAATATCCTGAAAAGTTCCAATGTACTTAGCGTTAGCTTTAAACCTACAAGAGATTATTGCAGTGGTGTGCAGCCATTTGGACACTCTTGATTGAAAAATAGAATTATCCTATCTAAGGTCATTTTCTGTCTCTATGAGCTGAAGGAAGGCCTTTCATGAAGCAGGGAGAGAAAGAAGGGGGACACCTGCTTAGCTTTGCCAGCTGAGTCTAACCTGAAGATGATGGGGGGCTGGCAGATGTTGCAGCCAGATTGCCCTCATATTTCATGGAGATGTGGCTTTGGAGGAATTGTTAAAGCCTAGCGTAAGTATGATAAAGTGGAACAAAAGATCAGTTGAACATCCCTTATTGTGAATAACCAGCACTTTTAATTGCTCCTTCCAAGGTCAAAAGATAAAATAAATTTGAAACAAAATCTATAAATAACACCAGTCCCTGTTAGAGATCTAACTTCTAATAGTGATGGAAAATGTACATGCATGCAAAAAAGGTTCTCATATATGAGGTTGAGATGTATAGGGAGTATAGTAATTATGGCTGCTGGTGGGAAGTGGCTCAAAAGGCTAACTGAGGGGTGGAGAACCACCGGCCTTGAGGCCACATGTGGCCCTCTAGGTCCTCAAGTGTTGTCCTTTGACCGAATTCAAACTTCACAGAACAAATCCTTTCATTTAGGGGGTTCTGTGAAGTTTGGGTTCAGTTAAAGGATCGCACTTAAGGACCTAGAAAATCACATTTGGCTTCAAGGCCATAAGTTCCCCATCCCTGGGCTAGCCCTTTCAGTCTCCTCCACTTAGTCCTAAGCCTAGGAGTTTCATGGAGTGCAATCCTAGTATAGCGAATAAAGCAGTAACGTGTACAGAGCCAGGAAAACCTGGATCACAGCTCAGGGTCACATAGCTAGTAAGTGACTGTAGCAGATAAGAGCATGATCTGCTGTACAGATGTGGTGAGGATCAAATTAGACTATGGAAAGTGTTTTGCAAACCTTTAAAGCATGGTATTGTTATGACGATGATGTTGGCGAACACAGGTAAGAAGAACTTCCTGTCTGCAGATCTACTTCAGTTTTCCAAAATGAAACTGGAAACAGGGAATGATGCACCTAGGCCAGGTATTATAGCAATTAAAATCATTTTTCTGAACATAAATCAGGTCAGAATTAGACTGAGGGGAAAAGAAAGAAGATGAGGGGGAAAGTGTATTCAGGTGATAGTTATGAAGATACCACCAGGCTTCTTTAGTTTGTGGGTTGAGTACAATTGCCTGGAGTTTACAACACAGAATGAGTCGTGTGATGGCCCCCACAAGTCTAAAGAGTCTGAAGATCCTTTTTCCTGAATAAGAGAATGTAAAATAGCTGAAGCTTAGCAGATGGTAGCAGAGAGAGGGGGAAGATCTCCCAAGAAAGATGGAGAAGCAAATCACCTCATCTGAAATATCCACAAGTGCAAAGTAAAACAGAGAACAGACCCAAGCATCTGGGAAGGCAGATTTCCTGATATTTAGTGCTGGAGGCATGAAGGTGCCTGAGCCTTACAACTGCCTGCCCTGCACCTGATTGGCACCATGTGTTTTCCTTTGTCATTCATGTTCCTTATGTCTCTTTCCCATTAGTGTTGTGTTGGCTCATGAGAGATTGTAGTCTAACGAGCATAATAGGATGAATCTTTCTTGTCATTTAGCTTGTTTTGCTATTAACTTAAATGTCTTTTGCTTTTAACTAATGTCTTATTTCTCTGGTTTTCTATTAAAAGAAACACCTCAGTGGGTGCTTGTGATGTATGTTTTTTACTTGGCACTAACGCATACCCACAAAATTCCTCAAATCTGCAGTAGTGTTCAGATGAGGTCACCTATGATATACAGGGGTGACGCAGGTTCTACAGATGTATCTCATGAGATATAATATAACATTTCTATATTTGTTGCTGCCACAAGTTTTTCCACATCACGAATATCTTCTGACTCCAAAATTTTGTGTTGTCATTGAAAAAGAAAGCCCTAGTTTTTTTTTTTTTGTGGAGAGGGGCAGGAAATCTGAATTATAGCCCTAGACTTACAACTGTGAGCTACATCTACTATAGAACTTCATTTAAACTTCTGTGAGCATCAGTTTTCTCATCTGGAAAATGGATGCAATATAATTTTCTCTGTGTAACAAACAGGCTCATTGCAGGGCTCAAAGGAGATAGAATATATGAAATATTTTCCATCTCTGTAAATTGTAAAGTGACTCCTAAATATCAAATACCATTATCATCATCATTAGGGTCATGTTGTGAATATAGGTAGACGCCCAGAAGCATTGTTTTTAACTTTCAAAGCCTGAATCTGAAGGAACAAAAACCTCCAGCTGTCTGTGCAACTCCGAATCTAGAGGATGGCCTGTTATTGATAGCTGAAGTGACCATTTCCTCCTCCTTCTCTTTAGCATGCCCATCTTCTCACAGGGTGGATCTTACTTGGAGGAGAAAGTATTTTATTGAGATGCAATTTTAAGAACACCAGGAAGCCCTTACTAATCCCTAAAGTATCTGATAATTTTTTTTTCCTTCAGGAGGGACCCTTAACTTTTTTTTTGTTATAGTCTCTTTTGGTAGTTGGATGAAACCTATGGTTCTTTCTCAGAATATTATGTTTAAGTGCATAAAATAAAATACTTGAGATTACAAAGGGAACCAATCTTATTGAAACATGGTTAACACATACATTTCTTAAAAACAAATTCATGGACTTAAGTTAAGAACCCCTCCATTAGAGAGGAATTTTTTTTTTTTTTGAGAAATTGAGACTGGCTGGAAGTACAGTGGTCATTCATGACCTGATACAAATACTGATCAGTACAAAAACTTTAATTTGCTGTTTTTTCCCAACCAGGCTGGTTCGCCTTTCCCTAGGTAGCCCCATGGTCCTCCTTTCCCACATTTGTGGCAGACTATGTGGATATATGATCAGTTTAACCCAATAGTAGCTCTGATTTTTTGAGCTCAATTAACCAATCTCAGCCTGCCTCAGGAGCAGGAGTTACAGGAATCTGCCCCCATACCCTGCCTAGAGAATTCTTAATTCAGATAAATAAGTTTAGTTTTTAGAACACAGATGCCCTTGGGAGACTTAACATATTAAGGCAGCATCCAGTCATCTACCTCTTAACTAGAATTTGTTTAATCAGATTTCTCTCCTCTTAATAATTAGGTGACACTAGGACCCTTTGGGGAATCAATAAGGTGTCAATAGGGGATTGGGATATCTTCGTGCCTGGGGAGGAAGTTGAGGAGTGCAGACTTGGGTGGATTGCTTGAGACATTTGGATGCTCAGTGGGGACCTCTGGACAAGTGGTAGTTAGCAGAAGAACACTGGATTCATGGCAAGCATAGAAGAAGCTATACCAGAATGGGGAAAAGAAAACAGAAAAGGAGTCAAGTAACCCCCAGAGACAAACTTTGCCCACTTGAGAATTTTGGTTAGAACCAGGTCAGTCCTGTTGTCCCTATTTCATTCTTCTGATCTTGCCCCTACTGTCCTCATTTATGGGTGTGAGTTTTAAAAATAATTACCAAGTTTTAAGCCAATCATCGTCTACAGGTTATTTGTGCAATCTAAAATTATGGCACCTTCAAGTCTTCAGAATAAAGGCACAACATAAATTATGTAACAAAAAGAATAAAGGAGCTCTTTCAGGCAAGAGTCTGAAAAAGGACATTGCCAACCTCTTGAGAAGACTAAAAGGATACATATAGCAAAGAAAAGAATGGTTTCATAGAAAAGCTCTCATTTTGAGGTCATACTAAGCAGCCCACACTGCATACTGTAAACTCTATCACTGTTTATGTTGTAGATTTGAAATTTCTTGTCGATTCTGCCCGTGGTCCTGCAAATCCTGATGGCTGGGGCTGATTTTGGCAGCCATGCCTTTAGAGAAGGCTTGTGTGGTTCCAAGAGACTGTTCTCAGGGATGCAGCATCTGCTGGCCCTGAGCAAATCTTTCCATCATAGCTTCTCCTCCAGACAGTGGATAGCCTAGACGGGGGAATATACCCATGATACCTTAGGCACACAGATGTCACAACTCCTACGATCCCATTTAGAAAGGACAGCCATAAGGAGAACACATACATTACACATTAGGGATGTTCCCCTGGGGCTTGCACTGTTTGGTATTTGCTGCTCAGATACTCTCATAACCCCTCATAAATCCTTTCCACCTTTTTTCTTTTTCAATGTAAGCTCTCTGAAACCCATAGAACAATATGGTCAGTTCTTAAAAGAATATACCAGCTTTAATTGTCCTGTCAATCAATGGAGTCATGGCAACATCATTCAGTTGCCATCGAATGGTAGAAGGAGAGATGAGATAAGGGTGGGGTAACTAGGGCTTTGTCTCCAGGTGGGAAATTTATCCAAGGGAAATAGATTTGGGGAGCAGTATTACTTTTACTCTTCTGAGTAGGAAGGTATGGGTAGAGTCTCAGTTTCCTCACCTGCAAAATGGGGAGAGTAATGGCAGTTACATCAAGGGGTTGCTGTGAGGATCAGATGAGATAATTTGTGAAAAGCACTTTGAAAACTTTAAAGCAATATATGTATATATGAAATATATATAATATACATATAGCATATATACTGCCAGTACTAGCATGGATCCCAGCCTCTATAACTTCAGTAGATAGATTTTGACTGTTTCAATGGCCACATAAGTTGTCCCCCTGTAACCTGATCTCAGATCTTAGGTGTATAACCTATCACCAGGGTTGAACTCAAAACCTTTTTAGCTTAGAAAGATCTGCTGAACTTATGTTTTCCTTGGTAATCCAAGGTTTACTTCAGCATCATAAAAAGGCATCAAGGGACTACTTTAATCAAGTTTTTTGTGTGTTTTTATCTTATTGATTATGTTTGTTTCCAGAATCATATAATTTCAGGCTTGGAAGGGACCTCAGAAAGTACCTAGTCCTATATGTGCTTGAACAAGACTTCCCTCTACAACATCACCCCAGCAAAAGATCCCTTAGTCTTTCCTTGAAGACTTGTGGTTATATTTTTCAGACTTTCCAAGAAAAATTACTGCTCATTTGAGAAGGGTGAAAATGGTTTTTGACCAGTTGATAGATATACACAACAATGAACTTGTCCATAGTTTATTATAAATGAAGTACTTTTTTTAAACTAACATAATATTTGTACATGCCACAAATGTACATCAATATAGTTAAGATGTAACGATGATTTGGCCATCCTCTGTAGCATGTCGTTGCTGTTGAACTCATTCAGTATTTAAAAGAATTAAAAGTAAATCAGCCTCTTATACAACAGAATCACAAAAACGTATCCAGGAGAACTGGGGAAGCTGCTAATTATGAAATATGATCCAATTCTTCCTGCATGTGATAGCAAAGATGGTGGTTGGTACTCAAAGGACAGATTTGGGTCAAAGAGTTTTGGAATGAGCTATACACATCTAATCTGAATATTAAACTTATGGAGGTGGTTGAGGAAACTTGACTGTCTATAGCAGTGTCTCCCAGATGTCCTCAGGGACAAAATGGCGGCACAGTGAATGGAAGGGAGGCCGAGAGAAAAGGGGACAGTGAGTACTTATATAGCACCTATTATGTACCAGGTTGGTACATAGGCTGAGGACTTTATAAATATCAAGTCATTTGATCCTTGCAACAACCCTGTAAAGAAGGTGTTGTTATTAACCCCATTTTACAGTTGAGGAAACTAACACAAATAGACTTTCCCATGGTCATTCGTGGTTGACTTTGAACTCATGTCCTTGACTCCAGGCCCAGTACTCTATTAATTGCTACATCTAGCTGCCTCCCAAGTACTGGACCTTGAGTTAGAAAGAACTGATTTCAAACCTTACTAGCTATCTGACCTTGAGCAGGTCACTTATCCTCTACTGACCTCAGTTCTTCATCTGGAAAATGGGGATAATAATGTCATCAACTTCCCAGGGTTACCATGAGGATCCAATGAGTGTGATATAAAGGTTAGCTATTATCAGCCACTCTGGGATTATTGGAAAGAAGACAGACCCCTGAGGTGCCATTTGCCAGTCTTTGCTTTTACTAAATATGTCAGCTCCCTTAGCTCAATAAGCATTACAGCGCTCCTCAAGACTAGGGAATCAGTAACCTACCGGGAATAGACTAAGCCTTCTATGAAGGAGATTTTTAAATACTAAGACCAAGTTGAGAAGGCTTTCCTGAATAAATCTTCACATCTCACTAAGGATAGAAAGAGGCCTATTATAACTAGGTCTGAGATACTTGACAAGGGGTCTACCGTAGAGGACTGGATCCCAATTTAAATTCTCCTGACTTCGATCCTCATTGGATCACATTTTTGCCAAACTTCCATAATCAATCTGTTCCCTTGTCCCAATCCTCTCTTGGGTACTCACTCAATTGAAAAGTTTTCCAATCCATGAAGCCTGGCTTGCTAAGCTCTTCAGCAATCAATAACTGCAGACCTGTAACATAAATAGAACCAGCTTGTGAGCCTTCTTACTTATATATTCTTTCTGTATTCATTAGCTAATATCATTTTAGGAGTCTTGGGTGCCATGATTGACAGTGATTCAGCTTAAGTTTCACTGGGAGGAAATCTGGACTAGGAAGATTATTTCTGAATAGCCTGTTTCAGGTGACTAAAAATGAAGACAATGTTAGTCCCCTGAAACAAGAGAAAAGTACCTTATCAAAGTAATAATAAGGTCATTGACATTGTTAGTTAAGGAACCAGCTTTTGTGGATTATTTATTTGGCAACAGTTTCCTTCCATCCCTAAGATTTACAATGATTGGGTTGAAAGCAGTTGTTTCTTGTTTAAAAATACTCCAGCTCTCATTATTGCTGAACCTGAATCTCACCAGAAACATTAGTCAATAAGGGTGTACTATGTTTTCATGCACTGTGCTAGGCACAGGTGATACAAAGATAAGTATAATGCCTGCCCTCAAAGAGTTTACAATCTACTAAGATAGATATCACACACACACACAATAAGAGAGACAGAGACAGACAGACAGGGAGACAGAGACAGATGGAGAAACAGACAGAAAGAGCAATCCTACAAGAGACTAGATAGATGTAAATAAATTATTGAAAAAGGTATAGATGTAGATATTTATTCATAGAGATGCAGGTGTAGAAAACGCAGAACAGGGATGCATTTATGGAAGTAAGGTCAAAGCAGTGCCAGGCTCTAATTTTGTGAGAAATCATCTGAAGTCTAAAGAATTCGTAATATTTGCTCACATTGTCTTCTGGGAATTTCGTAGTTTCTTTGTAGTTTCTTCACTAATGCATAATGAAACCCATCTACACCTTCTCTACTAGAATTTCTTCTCCATGCCTTCCTATACACCCCTCTGAATAGAGGCTCTTCAATATGCTGGAACTCTACCTGGATTCTTTGAATATTTTATGGATATCAGTGAAACAATCCAGAATGGTGCATAGGGTACTGAAAGTAATTAAGCCCCATTAAGCTTGGGATTCAAATTCTATCTTATACACTGCCTATGTGACCTTGGACTAGTAACTTAACCTCCCTAGACCTCAGTTTTCTTATCTATAAAATGACAGGTTGAACTAGGCAGTGCCTATGATGTTCCCTAGCTGCAAATTTGAGATTCTATGGACTCTATGAGTCCATAATCATCCACAAAATATAGATAAATAGCGTAAGGGTATAGATAGGGTAGGTAAGTGGCGTAGTAAATAGAGTACTGGACCTAGAGTCAGGAAGACTTATCTTCACGAGTTCAAATCTGGCATCAGACACTTGCTGTATGACCCTGGTCAAGTCACTTAATTGTTTGCCTCAGTTTCCTCATCTGTAAAATGAGCTTGAGAAGGAAGTGGTAAACCACTCCAGCATCTTTGCCAAGAAAACCTCAGATGGAGTCATGAAAAGTTGGACACAACTGAAACTGCTAAACAAAAACAGCTACAACAAAATGTGGATAACAGCAGCTATGGAAGCAATGTGACATCTCCCTCCCAGGGCTGTTTTGAGAATCAAATGAGACTGTGTATGCAAAGCACATCGTTAGCATTGCTGTATAAATGTCAGCGATCTGCTATCCTTTATTCTTGCTATGTGACTACACCATCTCTTTGGGGGCACATACATGCCCTTGAAAATATATTTTTAAAATTTATTTCTTACATAAAAAATAACCGATTGTATGCTCTAGCACACCTACAGCTATTACAGGCTTATCTGTTATCCTTTGGACCCTACAATTGTGACTCTTTGCCAATTACTGGGAAAATACAGATAACTTACCCTTATGACAACTTAGGATCATTACAAATGCTATATAATTTTTCGTTACTTAGCCCACTCTCCTATTTCAATTTGCATTCTGTATGTTGTCTACGTGCAGTGAGCGCCCATCCAAGATACATACACGTATACAGACACACTAATAGACTAGGTGGAATATTCATGTACTTGGGAAATAGAAGCTTTTTATCCATTTTGTTTTCTGGTATGGATGGTTAGATCAATCTCTTTTGAGAGGTGATATATCTCATTGAAAAAGTGCTATAGTATTTGGGGGCTTGATGCAATCAGTACAATATTACCTCTGAACAGGTGTAGGTAAACCTCATTGTTAATCAGGAATCTCTTTTTAGTTTGGATTTTGAGTAGGATAGTCTCCCTGATAACAAATACTTTCTATAAATGTGTATATTTATTTCTAACTATATATATTCCAATAAGTCATACAAAAGTTAAAGCCATCCTTTATTACCCTGTACATGGGCCATGAGAGTAGCCATATTTTCCCTTTCTTGTGCAAAATGTTATGGGGTTGCTGAAAAATTATTGGCTAAGTTATCAAGATACCATCTCAAATAGAATTCAGCTAAAATCTTTATTTTTTGCAAGCAATTTATCCTCTCAAAAACTGCAGCATAATAGCTCCCAGTGGGAGGCTTTGGGTTCGGCATCAGGGCAAACGACAGATATGGATCTAGGGACATTATTGCCTGTGGCATGGTTTCTGTAAGAGGAGTTTATAGAAGCATAAATCCTTCGTCATGACTTGGAAAGTTATTTTACTCAGTTTTATAGTCCTAGAGCGATTCTCTCCCTCCACCCCTTGCATTTTGTAGATTCCATTATTCTTAGCTGGGATCTAGTAAATCCACTGGGATTCCAGTAATTGATTACATCTCAGTTCTTCTTGTTAACCATGTGAAATTGAAAAGTGCCTCTAGAAGATCTCTAGCTACCAACATTGTTGAGGTCCCCTCCTGAGTGGTGGATTCCAATTCTTAGCAAATTATTAAATTTGAATGTAATTAAGCCCCATTAAGCTTGGGATTCAAATTCTATTTAGGTTCACTAGATTCAAAAAGTACAGTTCCTTATGCAATTGGATCAAGGTAGCATGTATCTTAAGAAATGGAAATCTTCTATTACTTCAACTTAAAGATTCATAAGTCTGCTGAATATATCTTCAAAATTCCATGTCAGCTTTCTTACTAAGAAATTATGGAACTAGGTACTCCTTAAAGGCAGGGACTATTTGAAATATTTTTTTTCTGGATCCCTATTACATTGGATATAGTAGGTATTTGATAAATGCTTATTTAATTAGATCTAATATCAATATTATTAATATTAATTAATTAATATTAATATCTAATATATTAATAATATATTATAATATAAATATAATATATTTATATAATATATAATATAATATTATTATACTATTAATAATATATATTAATTATATAAAATATATAATATAATATAATATATTTATATCATATAAAAATATATTATAATATATAATAATATGTAATGTTATTAATATTAATTAATTAATATTAATATCTAATATATTAATAATAATATATTGGATAAAGAATAAGATTTCAGACATAATTCAAGTCAACAAATATTGATTGAGCACTGGCCATAAACAAAGGAACCACTGGTCATTGTCATAGTTTGTTTTGTCTCACCATGAAAACAATTAAGAATATAACCTATTTTGAATTTCTCACAAGTCGTGAAATTCATAGATAGAAAATGGATAAAACTGCATCATCTCAGCATAAATCCCACATTAGGGGAAGGGAAGAATCTTTCATCAAGCTCTTCCTAAGCATTTTTATTATTATTGCATACTTATATTATTATTATATAATATATAAATAATAATATATAGTATAATATAATTATATTATTATCTCATTTGATCCTTACAACAACCCTGAGAGATAGATGCTATTATCATCTCCATTTTACAGATGAAGAAACTGAGGTAAATGGGGGTTCACACACCTAGGAACTGTCTGTGGCCGGATTTGAACTCAGGTCTTCTTGACTACAGATTCAGTGCACTATTCACTCCACCACTGAGCTGCTTCTGTACACTAGTAAAGAATTTCTACAGCTTGGAGGAACATCTAGTCCAATCTTCATTTTATACATGATGAAACTGAGACCCAGAGAAGCTAAATAATCTAACAAAAGTTATAGAGATAGCAAGGAGAAGACCTAGGTTTTGAACTGTGGTCCTCCGCTTTAAAAATTCAGGGTCCTTTCTATTAAATCATACTGCCCTAACACGATTGTCAGAATCAGAGCATCCTGGAATGGCACCTTAACAGACTAAATTCTGATTTTAAGTGGTAAGAAATAACTTCTGCTTATTTCTGTCTTAAATTGAAAAGAAATTTGTAGTTATTAGATTTCTTGCTTACCCAGTTTGAACATCTTGCCATTGGCCTGGAGCATGTACTTTCCCTAAGCCCCAACCCTACTTTCACCTTTTTTTGTTTTTGCTCTAGGAACAAAAATCAAATTAATATTATTGTTGCTACAGGAAAAGGTATGACAAGCTATATCCCCATAATCCCTACGTGTACATGAACATTGTATTCCAAGGTCACCATTCCCCATTATGTGTTGTATATCGCTGTGAAAAATGTAAACTCTTCGTGACTAGGGGTTGCTTCAGTCTTTGTATTTGTCTCTCCAGCACCTCCCATCATGTCTGGAACATAATGGGCTCTCAACAAATGTTTGCAAAATGATTGTCTGGCTGATTGATACATATTTTCTAGCCATGGTCTATAGAAATAGAAAAATCTTTCTCTATGCTGGTAATGTGATTTAGCCATCTCAAATCTGAAATGTTTTAAATGCAGCCAAAGTAATTAATTGTTTCAGTATCATCAGAAAAAAAAACAAGCAGGTTACCAGCAATTATGTTATAATCCAAATCCTGATATTGGAAAGGCATTCTCCGCTCTTTAGATGGACAGTACCGAACAATTTCATTCAGCTGGGGAATATATTTACTTCCTTAGGTGAGGCAAGTTTTGCACATAACTTATGGTGGACCCATCAAGATGAAGTTCTTTTCAAAATCAACTCTGCTGAGACTTTTGTGATAAAGGCATCTATTTGGTCATGCCTGCCCTTTAAAATATTTCAGATCCAAAGCATTCAGTTCATGTTCCATGACTCAGAAGGCTGAAGTTTCAGCTGAGTACTTGCATGAGTGTTTGAGCATATCCAAAGCCAATAGACCAACTCTCATCAAAGGTGAGATGGCCCTTCATCTAAACGAGAGTATGATTAAGATTACTGAATTTTCACAGAAGAATAACAGCTCTGCCTCTTGCTCCTTTGGCATCTAATTCTTTTTAATCAGCAGCACAGGAGAGCCATTCTTTGGATACCCAGAATTCAATCGTGAAAAAAACATAATCTAGTATTTGCCAAAGATTTACAAGAGACAGAGACAAAGAGAAACAGAGACACACAGAGAGAGACAGAGAGAAGCAGAGAGATAGACAGAGATAGAAAGAGGGAGAGAGACAAAAAGAGAGACAGAGACAGAGCACCTAACATTCACTACTTAATTCCTCTAGGTTTCCCAAGAACCATTCCTAGATTCAGTTAAATCAGCAAAACGCTACATTTGCCTAGATAATGTTACTTAAGTAACCACAGAAATGTCTTCATCAAGTCAAAATTTAAATATTATGTCCTCAGTTTTTATAAAGGGTTGATAAAAGAAAAATGTATTCGGAGAGTGTTCTTGCTTTTTGAAAAAATCCTAGTTAAAATAGACATTACTTGTTGTTTCCTGGTGACCCTTATATTTGGATCTACATACATAAAATCATATTTCACTTTCGTTTTCTTCTGCCAGTCTCAATCTTTAGTCACCCTCTGTTCTTTTCTCTCTAATCTGTTTCCCAAGAAGGAAAGGGAAACACTGAACTAGCGTTTATGTTTCTCCAATCCCGTAGAATTCTTCCTGTTCTCTATAGTTTTTCAAATCTTACTCGCAATCTCAAAGTCTGTCCAGTTTCATATTCATTGTTTCCATGATATTGTCTATCCATCTCATCCTGAACTGTCCCCTTTTTCTTTTGCCTTCAACCTTTCCCAACTTTAGGGTCTTTTCCAATGAGTCTTGTCTTCCAATTATGTGACTAAAGTATTTAAGCCTCAGGTTTGGTATTTGGCCTTCTAGTGAATAGCCTGAATTATTATTTTTTTAATTAGTGACTCATTTGACCTCCTTGGTGTCCAAGGGAGTCTCAAAAATCTTTTCTAGTACCACAATTCAAAAACATCAATTCTGTGGTGCTCAGTTTTCTTTATAGTCCAAATCTCACAGTCATCCATAGCTACTGGAAAAACTATAGCCTTGGCTATATAGGTCTTTGTTGACAGGGTGATGTCTCTTCTTTTTAGTACTCTGTACAAACTTGCCTGTAGTTTTCCTTCCTTTTTAATTTCCTGGCTATAGTCACTTTCTGCAGTGATCTTTGAGACCTAGAATATTAAATCTGACATTGCTTCCGTTTCTTCTCCCTCTATTTGCCAGGAAATGATGAGAATAGTCTCACAAATATGTTTATGGGTGTGTGTGTGTATGATAAGCTTCAAGACAGCTTTTATGCTGTCTTCTTTCCCCCTCATCAAGAGGCTTTTTAATTCCTTTTCATCCTTTGTCACCAGAATGGTATTGTCTGCATAACTGAGATTATTGACAATTCTCCCAGCAACCTTAATTCCAACTTTTGATTCATCCAGACTGGCATTTCACATGACGTACTCTGCATATAAGCTAAATAAATAAGGTGACAATACACATCCTTGTCATGCTCCTTTTCCAATTGATAGTTAGTTGTTCCATATTCAGGTCTATTGTTTCTTAGCCCCCATATAGTTTCCTCAGGAAACAAATAAGAGGATCTGGTACTCCCTTCTCTTTGAGGGCTCATTTGCTGCGATCCACACTAAAACCAAAGGCTTTAGTGAAGTCAATGAAGCAGAAATAGATGTTTTTTTTCCTCAGCATGCCTATGCTTTCTCAATAATCCAACAAATATTGGCAAGTTGGTCTCTAGTTCCTTTGCCTCTTTGAAAACCAGTCTGATCCTTTGGTAATTCCCAATTCACATAATGCTGAAGCCTAATATTCAGAAACTTAATCATAGCTTTGATGACATGTGAAATATGTGCAGTTGTTCAGTAATTTCTTAGCTTTTCTGTTCTTTAGAATTGGGACATAAACTGATCTTTTTCAAGCCAATGGCCATGGCTGTTCTCCAAATTTGCTGGCTATTGAGTGAAGCACTTTAACAGCATCAACTTTTAGGATTTTAAATAGCTCAGCTGCGATTCCTTCACCTCCACTAGCCTTACTGTCAGCAATGCTTCCTAAGATCCACTTGACTTCTTTCTCCAGGACATCTGGTTCTAAATCAGTAACAACATTATGGTTTTCGGTGACATCAAAATCTTATAAAAAGATATATAAAAAGACAAAGTTCCTTTTATGTATTCTTGCTACCTCTTGTTAATGTCTTCTTCTGTTAAATCCCTATCATTTTGTCTTCCACCATGCCCATTTTTGCATGATGATACTTTCCTTTGATAGCTCTAATTGTTTTGAAAATTTTCTTTCTCATTCTGTCATTTTCTTTTTTTTCTTTGCATTGGTCATTTAAGACCACTTAAGACTTGTCTTTCGCTGGAATTCTGCATTCAGTTGGGTGTATTTTTCCCTTTCTCCTTTACCTTTCACTTTCCTTCTTTCGTTGGCTATTTTTAAAGCCTCAACAGATAGTAATTTGGCTTTCTTTCTCGTTTTTCTTTGGAATTTTTTTTTTTTTTTGCTGCCTCTAGTTCTTTAGGCACGCTGTTGATGAGATCTAATCCCTTAAATCTATTCATCAGCTCCACTTCAGATTCACAAGGCATGTTATTTAAGTCATATCTTTATGGTCTGATGATTTCCCTACTTTTTTTTAGTTTGTCTAAATTTTATAATAAGAAGCTCATGATCTAAGCTATAGTCAGCTCCAAGTCTTCTTTTAACTGATTGAATCCTATAAAGATCTCCCACCTTTGGCTGCAAAGTATATAATCAATCTGATTTCTCTGTTGACCATCTGGTGATGTCCATGTGTAGAGTCACTTTTGATTTTTTTCTTTTTTTTATAATATATTCATTTTATTTATTTTTAATGCTCTACAATCACTACCATTAAACTTAGATTTTTTTTACCTCTACCTACCCCCTACCACCCCCCTCCCTCCCCAAGATGGCATACAATTCTATATAGGATCTATACATACGTTGCTACTGAATACATTTTCATTATAGTCATGCTGTGTAGAAGAACTAAAATAAATGAGAGAAATCATATAACAAAACAAAACATAATACACACACACACACACACACACACAAGATGACTGAAAAATATTATGACCAGAGAATTTTCTTGACAAAACTTTATTGGTCTCTACTTTGCTTCATTTCATACTCCAAAGCCAAATTTACCTATTATTCCAATTATCTTTTGATTTCCTACTTTAGCATTTCAATCCCTTATGATGAATGTGACATCTTTTTCAGTGTTATTTCTAGAAGGTGTTGTAGATCTTCATAGAACTGATCAACTTTGGCCTTTGTGACATCAATGGTTGGAGCATAGACTTATATTACTATGATACTGAATGCTTTGCCTTGGATTCAAACTCATTTGGTCATTTTTGAGATTATATCCCACCGCTTTTCTCACCTTTTTATTGACTGTGAGGGCTGCTCCCTTTTTCCCAAGGCATTTTTGCCCACAAGAGTTTATGTAGTGATCATCTGAATTTAATTCACCCATTCCCATCCATTTAAGTTCACAGACACCCAAGATGCTGATGTTTAAGCTTTCCATGTCCTGTTTGACCCCATTAAGCTTACCTTGGTTCATAGTCCTTACATTCCAGGTTCCTGTGTGATACTGATCTTTACAGCATCAGACTTTCCTTTTGTCACCAGATGCAACTGAGCTTCCTTTTGGGCTTTGACTTAGCCACTTTGTTAGTCCTGGACCTATTGGGAGTTGCCTTTCACTCTTCCCCAGTAGAATATTGGAGATCATCCATCCTGTGAAGCTCATCTTCCAAGGTCATCTCTTTTATCATTTTAGTACTGTCCATGAAGTTTTTTTTGGCAAAGATACTGGAGCAGTTTGCCATTTCCTTCTCCAACCTTTTCTCAGAACTTTCCACTATGACCTGTTTGTCTTGCATATAATTTCATTGAGCTACACAATTCTATTCACCATCACACGGCTGTGATTTGGGGGTTGGGAGAGGGGTCTGGTCACATCATTCTTCCAAAATTGGCCAAGGAGGCAACATGAGTGAGAAGTACTAAGGAAGGAGCAAAATAAGAACCTTTGCCAGGTCTAAAGTATAGTTCTTTAACTAGGAGTCAGTCTGTCTGTCCATACAACATGTTTTTGGGATTGGGTTGGAAACACATGTGAAATGTCCAGAAAGTATCAAGCAGTAAATATCTTCCTAAGTAAGCAGGGAGGGATGGAAACCATGGGAAATTCAACAAAGTGCTGTGACTTGATCCAACCATTCTGAAATTAGACCCTAAAAGGCAACAAAGTGTGCCTACCCTTTGATCAGCTTTGTCACTGTTAGGCATATACCATACTCACCCTCACACCCAAAGGAGTCAAAGATAGGAAAAAAGGACCTACATACACAAAAATATTTACATAAGCACTTTTTTGTTGTTGCAAAGAATTAGAAACAACACAGATGCGCATTAGTTAGGGGAGGACTGAGCAAATTATGGCATATAGATATAGTACTATTGCAACCTACGAAATAATGAACATGATAGTTTCATAGAAACTGGCAAAGATTTGTATGAACTAATGCTGAATGAAATGGAAAGAATCAGGAGAACAATTTATACAATGACAAAATAGCATGAAGGAAAACAATTTTTAATCATTAAAGGGCTTTGATTAATGCAATGATCAATCATGAATTTGTAAGATTGATGATGAAGCATGCTTTCCACCTTTTGGCAGAATAATAATGGATTAGAGGGGTAATTCTTAACATATGTGTGTGTGATGAACCCTTCTAGCAGTGTCATGTACCCTTGCTTTGGCTCTTGCTCTTACCGGCTCAACTCCACCCCTTTTGCTGTGAATTTAATGAGTGAGGCTGTGCTGTTTCAATTTTCTTTAATATGCTTTGCTAATCCTTAAATTATGGATATGCAAATTTAGATTTCTGGACAGGAATAGCTCTCCTTTGGTTTCTCTAGCTTAATCATTTTCAGGGTTTATCTCCCCCTAGACCAATGAACTGTGGTCTGGGGAAGTCTGTCTCTCCTTGACTTTCTATAACCTTTACAAAGTTACTTAGCCTGGGGTTTGGACTGGGTAATCTCTAAGGTCACTTTGAACTCTAAAGCGTATGCTCCAGGTGGGGAAGTTTCTTCTTTAATTAGCATCCTGTAATATTTCCTCAAGGTTTCTGGCCTAATGCTTTCCAAATCCTTTGAAAATTTTCATATTCTGACCCCTTGATATTTCATATTCTAGCCCTGACCCATTTTCCTAATTCTTCCCTTGGTTGCCTGACACTAATTATACTACCTGGAGCCTCTAGTCAGGTATTGTTCCGATAATAAATTAGCCATGTCTACCTGCAAGGTCAGTAAGCCCCACAGCTGCTCCACATAGCATCTGTAAGCTTGTTTCTTGCTGTAGGTAGCTCCTGGCCTGGCTTCTTTTCCTAGGTTCAATTTCTCATTAGTTTTCCCTGTTTACTGGAGGAATATAGTTGACAGATAGACACCAGGACTGATAAATATTGGACATCTGTCTCTGTTGTTAACTCCTGGCTCCATTTCTTTCCCCATCATGGTTTGATGAATCAGACTCAAGCTTCAATCAATCCCTCTAATGATCTCCCTGGGACTGAATCCCTAGGAATATATATGTTTGCCAAAATTAACACAAAAAAGGGCATTCAATAATATCAAAATATTCTCTTACCTCTCCCTCCCTAAATAAATCAGGTGCGCTTCTTTACTAAGAAGTATCTCTACAAAGTTTCTCTGATTTCCTTTAATTCATAATCTCTAAACTCTACAAGTCACCAATGAGATTCCAACTGTGCCCTTTTCAAAACTGATCCAAAACATCAAAGTATTGTAAATCCAACTCATATTATCATCACTATTCCCATAGCCAGATGGAGTTACCCTCAAATTTGGGTATATTTCAGAGAGAGGAGTAAATTCCTTTCTTTTCTTTGAGAGAGGGCATGACATCCTATTGTATTTCTGTTTATTTTAGAAGGAGAACCATACAGTCCCCAAATGAACTGTATGTGAGCCTATTTTATTCCTTCCGAATTTGTTCATAACAGTTTGAAGATAATAAATCACAGGAATATTTTCTTCTCTGGTGTTGTTCCACAGTCTGAATTCTTACAAAATAGAATCATTTCTAAATCAGATGGGTTGTCTTGTTATTTCAACACAGTTGTTTCACAAAAAAAAAATCCCATCAGCTCAAATTGCAGTTTGGTTGTTGGCTACTTTAGAGATATTCTATGCTTTATGATTAGAATTGGCTACACTATAGGAATGATCTTTGTAGTGATCCAAATTGGACCATTACAAGATTGTTTCAAATGCTGCCCAATTTCAGCTGATAAATTTTGTTTTGGGGACAGTCAAAAGGCCTGCATTTTGTTTGAAGGCCCATTTTAATATGTTTTCCAACTCTTGAAAATGATTTATCTAGAATGTGGCATTTTCCAAATATGAGAAATTCTTCATATTCTAACCAAAAATATATAATATATATTTTCACAGATGTGATAACTGGAATTTGAAAAGTAAAATGAATTAAAGAATTTATTCTATTTCTCCCTTGCAAAGTATATTCATTGCCTCTAGATCTCTTACCTCATTATTTGTTTACACTATCCTACTCTTTTGACCACAACCTGAGGCTGATGGGGGTTAGGTGACTTGCCTAGGGTGATACATCTTGAGAACAGCTCTTTGTCATTGCAATATTTTATATATAACTGCAATGGATAGAGTGTTAGGCCTGGAATCAGAAGGATCCGAGTTCAAATCTTGACTCAGATAGTTATGTTCCTGGACAAATCACTTAGCCTCCAATTGCCTCAGTTTCCTATAAAATGGGGATAATCACAGAACCTACTTCCAAGAGTTGTTGTGAGGCTCAAATGAGAAAATGTTTATAAAGTGCTTTGCAAGCCTTTTTACCATGGCAATGGCTGACTCACATAGCAATAGTCATTGTTTTTGGTCATTTTCCATTTTTCAGGGCCACTGAGAAAGAGGCAGATGAACAGGAATAAATTAGATACATGGAGTCTATTTGGGGCAATATAACTTCAAAGTTTTTTCAGCATGCCTATAATGCCCTTCCTCCACAATTCTAGGGGTTGTGTTGTTGGGTTTTTTTCCTTGGAATCTTCAACCCCAAGGATAGTATCTTAAATATCTTTTTGTGGCTGAGTCATTTTCAGTTGTGTCTGGCTCTTTGTAATCCCAATGGGTGTTTTCCTGACAAAGATACTAGAGTGGTTTGCCATTTCTTTCTCCAGCTCATTTTAAAAGATGAACAACTAAGGCAAACTGTCTTATGTGACTTGCTCAGGGTCACACAGCTACATGTCTGAAGCTGGATTTGAACTGGTGAGGAGGAGTCTTCCTTATTTCAAGCCCAGTTCTTTATTCACTGTACCAACAAGAGAACTACTCTTCATTATCTCCCTGATTTATTCTCCTCTCTGATTCCCTTATAATTCTCTGTTCTTTACCCTTTCCTATTTTTTCTTAAACCTTTCGCTTTCCCCCTTTTATAACTCTCAAATTAAAGCCAAATTAATAATTGAAAAGCTGAACATCAAGAGAATTAGAAGAGAGGGGTGGCATAGATTTTGAGGGTTAACAATGGAGGGGAAAGTCTTGGCAATATTAGTTATTTACATTTAGAGAAACAAAACAAAATCATGTTATCGCCTGGTTTTGCCCCTTGTACATGTAGCATTTATAATTTTCCCTCTTAGGGGTGGTGAAACTTGTTCCTAATTAAATGATGGGAATCAGGGTAAATCAGTTCCTTATTTTTCTCAAAAAAAAATTATTTTCTAGTTAAAAGTCATTTACTCTATCCATTTGCACAATCTTGTTGACCATTTTGCCCTCTTACCAAGTAACTGGGACGGGTGTTTTACTCCCTCTGTCAGTGAAGAAACAAAATTTAATGACTCTTTTCCTTAGGTGGGCTGTATTAATTCATCTTTATGGTTTAATCAGTAAAATCCCCAGACAAAACAAATATTCAGATGAATTCTAGTGCATAGATAGTAACACCAAACAGATTAATTATAAAGCTAGAGGGAATGTATTTCAAGCAGTAGGGATGGTTTTAATGCCGTGGTGAGTTTAAGAAAGTCTTGCACAGTAAAAATATTAAAGAGTGATTAAGTTAAGTTATGTGGGCTATCAGCTTTTACAATCCTTTTGCCCATAGAATGGAGGATGAAAAAGGGCCCAGTCCAGCCACTACACATTCCAGATGATGAAAACTCAATCCTGGGATGGTGAGGTAACATAGGATCATAGATTTAAAGCTACAAGAAAGCTGAGAGGTCATCTGATCCAAGCCCCTCATTTAAAACTTCCCCAAATATGCACAACTAGTAAGGGGACAGCCATTAAGGATATCTAGAATTCTTCAAAAAGCCATCTAGAGTTCTAAAAGGGCATACATGTTCTAAAATATTTATAGCTGCTTTCTTTGAGGTACCAAAGAACTGGAAATTGCAGAAATGACCGTCCATTGGAGAATGGCTGAACAAGTTGTGGTATACGATTGTGATGGAATAGTACTGTGCCATAAGAAATGATGAGCTCAATGGTCTTACGAAAACATGGAAATACTTGCATAAAATAATGAGCAAAATAAGTAGAACCAAGAGAATATTACAGACAATAGCAGCAATATTGTTCTTAAGAATGACTGAGCAAACAAGTTATTTTGACTAATTACGTTAACTATAAAGAACATATGAAGAAAGATGTTGTTTGCATCCAGAGAAAGAACTGATAAATAGAAGTATTTCTAAATTAAAAACAATAATGTCTAGAGTTGGGAGATGGAATATTTTGTATGAGTAACAGTCAGTGATGAATATGTGTGTGAGGGTGGGTTAGGTGTAAGAGGACTAATCTAAGAAATTGATGGTCTGACCATACAGACACAAGTGATTTGACAGTCACTACCACATCAGTAACCAGTTATTTTCTGTCTACTAAAATATAATTCATTTCTTGTGGGGGGGGGGCGGTATTCCATGATTCTAGGCATATCCAGAGCTTTCCTACACTTCTTTTTTTAAAATTAACTAATTTGTTTTCAGTTTTCTACAATCACTTCCATGCAGCTTGGATTTTTCCCCTTCCCTCCCCCACCTTCCCCTCTTCCTTCCTCTTCCCTCCCCGAGACCATGTGCAATCTTAAATAGGTTCTACACATACACTCTTATTAGATATATTTTCACCTTAGTCATGTTGCATAGAAGAATTAAAATGAATGGGGGAAACCATAAACAGAACAAAACATAACACAAAAGAAAATGATCTGATTCTTTCTACAATCCAATTCCATAGTTCTTTCTTTGGATGTGGAAGGCATTTTACCTCAAGTCCTTTGGGAATTATTTTAGGTCGTTGCATTGCTATGAAGGGCTAAGTCTACCAGAAAAATTCCTCACACGCTGTGGTTGTTGCTGTGTACAAAATTCTCTTGGTTCTGCTTCTTTTACTCAGCATCAGTTCATATAGGTTCTTCCAGGCTTCTTTGAAGTCTTCCTGTTCATCATTTTATTTCCTACGCTTCTTGAAGAGAGTATTCATAGCATGTAAGTGTGAGGCTTCATGTAATCTGCAAGGTTTTGCACTCTCATTTTTTACTCCTAAATCATATTTTCTGGAATTTTTGCCATCTTATGGCAAAATCTTTCAAAATCAATCTTTGTATTGATGTCACTTCATATACCAGTAGAATTAATCTGGTGGTAAGCATAAGCATTGCCATGAAAGATGTCCAATTATACCATTAAATTAGAGGTGCTTAATATTTGTGTGTGTGTGTGTGTGTGCATGTGATGGACTGTCTTGTCAGTCTAGTGAAACCTCACATTACTGGGGTTTGCTGCTATTCATAATTGAAAAAATTACTAAATTTCTTTCATATTTCCACTAAAGAGACTAGTGAAACTAAAGATGGGATTTTTTTTCCAAGTTCACAGACCCCTTGAAATCTATATCCATGCCCCTCAGGAGTCCATGGACTCTAGGGTAAGATTAAATGAGTCTTATTTTTGTGATAAAATCCTTCTATTTGTTTCCCCAGGGTGAACCTCTGAGCATTCCCCTTCCCAATTTAACTGCAGTAGCCACTTGTTTTCCGGTTTCATTTATTATAAAAATGTCAAAGGCTATATGATTCAGTACACCTAGGAGTAAGTTAATTGTCGGCCATTGGCATGGTTCTAACAATTAAAGTACTGTCAAGTTAAAATTTATAGATTGCCCCAAATTTGGATGATTCTAAGCACTCTCTGACCATTCCCTTTCATTCTACCATCATCACTGCAGGAACAGAGTGGAGACATTAAAGAACTAGCAATCATTTTTTATTTTTATGGCCAAAGAATTCATCATCAAGTGGTGATAAGCTTCTCTGAACTTCAGTTGACTGGTCCTTTTAAAGGACTTGAAACCTTTCCAGCATGAGATAACATAGAACTTGGAAACCACTGCAACAGCCTTTTGGGAACTAAGATTCCCTCCATGGCGCGATGAAACATGGTGGGGCTTTGTAATGAGAGGATCAAGTGAGATCATAGGACCATCACTCTAGAGATGAGAGAGATCCAAGGGACACCTAATTAACCCCCTTATTCTACAGATAGGGAGAGTTAGTGCCATGTGGAGGATCACACAGGTAGTAAGCACCAGAAGTGAGATTTGAACACCCAGATCCCTGGGCTTCAAAAGCTATGCTTTTGCTATTTTATCCTGCTGCCTTTCAATGTATGTAAAAGTCTTTGGATTCATATGGTGTTGTAGAAATTTCAGTTATTGTCAAATGTAGATTATATTAATCATCATTAAATCAAAACATCAACCAGTGTTTAAAAACACATACACAAAAATTAAATAAATGTATATTTATGGGTGCATTCTTAGGATTCAGAATAAGCAGATTTTAAGTTCTGCAGTGTTTTCTCCTCTCCCTCCCTTGCTGCCCTACTCCCACCCCTTTCCTCCCCCCACCCAGGGAATTGACTGGTTCTCTGTTCCTGCTTTGGATGAAATGCCACAGGGTAGAAATCTGTCTCTGCATCATTTCTGGTCCTGACCTGGGGAAAAAAAATTCATTGCAGTCAAGGGCTCATATTCCACCCTGCCCCTAGTGTACTGTACAACACTGTCACTGGAGTCTGGGAAAGGAGAATGGAATTGGTTCTGTAAGCTGGAGCAGGACATGGCTTTGGGGCTGCTGGGCAGCTTGCCTGCTGTGTCATTGTAATAACGCCAGGCTGCCTGACACTCCAGGCACGGCCTGGACAGCGGCAGTTGGTGGGAAAGGGATCCTAATGAGAACTTTACAAGAAACAAGATCATGGCGTACTAGCAGACCCTTAAATAGCCAGCGTCCCCACAGGGGGAAGAAGCCACTGCAGGTCTTCAAGAATGCCGGCAGAGTTGTTCCAGCTGGCAAAATTACAGTGTCGAGAATAAAGCTAAGATGCAGCTGGGGGGATTTAGCAGCAGTTGCTGGATATTGGAGGAAAGGCGTAATGTGCTATTACCTCCACTAGGACAAGATGCTAATTTCCCCCTCTTGGAGTGAGGAAGGTTACAAGCTCTATCCTTATATGATGGGTCAATGTGACCAGATATTTCAAATTCCTTTAGTTATTTCTTTCTGTCTCTATCTTTGTCTCTCCGTCTATCTCTCTTTCTCTCTCTGTCTCTCTGTCTTTCTCTGTGTGGGTGTCTGTCTCTCTTTGTCTCTCTCTCTGTCTCTGTCTCTCTCCTGTGTGTGTGTGTGTGTGTGCGTGTGCGCATGTGTGTCTGTCTCTGATTGTCTCTCTGCATCTCTCTGTCTTTCTGTCTCTCTGTGTCTCTTTGTCTCTCTGTCGTTGTCTCTGGCTCTGGCTGTCTCTCTGTATCTCTGTCTTTCTGTCTGTGTGTGTCTGTCTCTCACTATTTTCATATTTTTTGTGCACTTAGTTCTTGCTGTAGGGATGTGAATCCCATATGGAACAGGACAAGCAGAACCTCCTGACCCTCCAAATGGCATGCAGTAATTTTCAGAACTGCAAAACCCATATACACTTTTCTTATGAACAATTTTCATCGCTGACCTTCCACTGTATGAAATATGTTAACATTTTATTGCTTCACAGTTAATGATTGTTTTAGCTAGAGGCCCAACTGTGCTTTATCCTGGTCATAAATTGCAGTTTATATTATATGTCTACAGATTATTCATGAAATAGGCTAAAGCTAGTAAAAAAATAAATAAATAAAACAATTAACTGGAGCCTAATTTTCAATTAGCTAGAATTTCTTGTTTTTCTTTTAAAGCATATAATCTTCCTCACTCTGGCTTCCTCCTATCTTTCCAATCATATTTTAGATTATTCTCCTTAAATATGCTCTCTTTTCCCATTGGTCGTCCTTGCTAGCCCTTCCGTTGCCATTTCTCTCTCTGTCTTTATGCTTTTGAATAGCTGGCTCCCATTTCTGGTACATGCTCCCTCCTTACTTCTGTCTCACTGGTGCTCTAGCTTTCCTTTAAACCGAACTCAGAACACATCTCATACCCATTTTCCTTTTTGAAAAATCTCTGTAAATACAGTGATTTTAGTCATCTACATATATATATATATATATATATATATATATTATATCACCTCAGTGCAACAAAACCTTCTGAGTGGGCTTACCTAATTTTATCTGGGGGTGGTGTTGGTAGATAGAGAATTAGACCTTAAAGTCAGGATAGACATGAGTTCAAATCCAGCTTCAATACTTATGATCTTAGTGACCTTAGGTAAATCACTTAACTCCTGTCTGACTCAGTTTTCTTATCTGCAAAATGGGGGTAAAAATAATGCCTACCTCTGAGGATGGCTGTAAGGATCAAATGAGATAACATTTGTAAAGCACTTTGTAAACTTTAAAGTACTATATAGATGCTAGCTATTATTATCACTTGTGCACAGAATTTTTTTCATTTTTATTTTTATATGCCTAGTTTATCATAGGGCTTTTTATAGGATAGGTGATATAAGTGTTTGTTTAATTAAATAGATATATGTTCTCCTCGATGGGGGTGCTCTCTCCAAAGTGGCAGATTCTAACTCATCCATGCCTCTACATTCTGTGTAACTCTTGCCCACAGCCTTCCATAAAGCCAACCAAAGGAGGTGCCTGGGATATTTCAAGGACCATCCTTAAGCAAAAGAAGTTCACAGGGAGGATTTAAAATAAAACAAGCTGCTTCGCTGGTACATATCCTAGGGTCAATATGGATTCAGGCCAAACTACTCTACCTAATACAGTTATCCCTTCTACAACATGACTTTCCCCATTGCCAGTTGGATATATTGCAGGTAGGCATAAGAAATTAAATGGGAATTTGGGGAGAGTTTTGCAGAAGCTGGAGATGACATGAAAAGTCCAGCAGAGGACACAGAGCCTATGATCAAATGCTTAACCCAAATTTTACTGTAAATTACTATAAACACCCCATAAAAGAAAAAGAAAATATTCAGACTTCTTTTCTGGTCCAAAGGGAGGACAAAACGTTTTACGCAGATTTTCCAAATCATGGAGGTGTTGTGCCCCTAATTCCAACAGTGTGGAAGACATAGCTCTACATCATGTGGAAAGATATTATAGTTATTCCCCTGTACTCCTCCCTGGTCAGACAAAATCTAGAACATTGTGTTCAGTTCTGAGCACCACATTTTAGGAAAGACCGATAAGTTGCAGAATGTGAGAGGAGGGTATCCAGGATATGAAGGGTCTCTAGAGAATTCCATGGAGGATTAATTCTGAGTTTACCCATCATTACCAGTCATGTTGACACATCTTCATGACCCTATTTGATGTTTTCTTGGCAAAAATACTGGATTGGTTTGCCATTTCCTTCTCCAGCCTCTTTTACAGATAAGGAAACTGAGGCAAACAGGGCCACACTTGAACTCATGAAATTGAATCTTCCTGACTCTAAGTCTAATGCTCTATCCTCCTCATCAAGTCCTTAATTAGGATAATTGCCAGTCAACTAAACACTTGAAGAAAACTAAAAGTGGCATTCCTTGATCCTGCTAAATTATACAGCTTTTTGATTATAGACAGCTGCTTAGAACATCTTCATTATCTTTCCTGAAACTTCAACTTTGATCTATAAGATCAATGAGTCATTCAACAAGCATTTACTCTGTGCCTTTACTCTCCACCTCTGCCACTTCTCTCTTCAATCATGTTCCTCTCAGAAGCTTCATTTTAAGGACACCCAGGGGAGTCATGTCTTCCTTCCTCTTTAGACTTCTCTCCTTACTTGTCTGGACTTTCTCCACAATACCCGTCACACTAGGTACCCCATTCTGATCCTCCAAACCCCCAATTTTTCAGTTCCCTTTTATACTGTCTTCCCCCCATTAGAATGTAACTTTGGGACAGGAAACATCTTTCTTTCTGCCTGTATTTGTACCCTAAGTACTTACTTATAACACTTTCTGGCGCATAGCAAGTCTTTATTTGTTTTACTTGGTAATATAATTTTATGTAAAATTTATACTATAAATGAATATGAATAGATTTATACGTATGGCATGTAGTTTTATGCGTATATATGTGTATATATGTACATAAAGACATAAACAACTCAGACACAACACCTTTCAACATATATGCACACACAGTATGGTATAGGAGACAGAAAGCAGATTTCAGAATCAGGAAGTCCCAACTCTAGCACATACAACTTACATGACCCTGGGAAAGTCGTTTAACCTCTTGGTATCTTAGGCAACTATTAGCTAAAGAGATGGTAAGGATCTGCATTGGGAAAGAGAATTTCAGCCACACTGAAATCACAATAAGAAAACCAACACAAAAAGTCTATGCAAACACATTTACCTATACACAATGAACTCTTTTCTTCATAGGCTCATTGTAAGGAAAGCCTTTCATAAGCCTTAGAACACTCTGGAAACTTGAGTTGTCCTGCTAGGGGCAGGCTAGGGGTGGGGTTGGTTGGAGTAGAAGGCTCAAACAGGGGAAGGGTTCCATGATGCAAAATGTGGGGATAAAACTCTAGAAGAGACCAGCATTACTGACCTGGATCATTTTCACTGAACTCCCACATTGAGTATGAAGAGGCTGAAAACTTCACCTGACTTAGTTCATTTGAAATGAATCAGAATGAGCTAGGTAAAGGGCAACTGAAAGCCTTGGAGAACTCACTGTGTGCTGAAGCAATATATTTTATTGATTCTGTTTTATTAGTCTGGCAATAGAAAAGCAATGTTTTTGTCAGTCATTGGGGTGGAAAAAAAACATTTAGAATCCAAACAATCCTTTATTTGGAGCAATATGAGATCTATGCTGACTCGGACAACAGAGGACCTGAGTTCAACTCCTCTCTGATGCTCTGTGAACTTGGTTGAGTAGACTCTAAGGACCTCAGTTTTTCCTTCTGTAACATGAAGTGGTTGGAATAAATGGATTCTACTGTCCCTTCTCATTCTGTATCTATAATCTGTAAGGGAATTGCCAACCCCCAGCCTCTTGGACAGCATTCACTGGTCAGGTCTCAGGTAAACTGAGGGGAGACTGGTAAGGCATGAACAAGATGGCGCTGGGAGGAAGGATTGCGCCCCTGTTTTGCTCAAGGCTATTTTCCCGGGCTTTTGCAGAGCAAGGAAGGCCTAATATGTTTTTCTTTCTAGGGGCTACATGTCTGCCCTGGGCAGTCCTGGTCAAAGGTATACTACTTCCTTATAAGGGCAAACTAATTGCTGATAGGTTCACTTAGGGCTCTAGTGTCAGAAAAGAGATAAAAACACCACTCACTGCTTCAAAAAACGGAGTTCTTACTATCTTGTCTCCCACCTCGGTCATGGCTTACAGCTCACTCCACCAAGGCCTGCAGGCCTCTGCTGGTCAGATAAGGCCTGTGGGCCTGAGAGATCAGGCTTAGACTCCCGGGTCCCCAACAATAATCCTATGATTTTATAACAAATCAGAACAGGAAAAGGCCTTAAGTTCTGTTTTGTTACAAGGTATAAATGTTTCCACTTTTATTTTTCAGCTGAGGTAAATCTTACCAATATAACCACAAAGGTAAAAAAAGTCCTTCTCTTGTCAAGAAGTATTATGCTGTAATATCTGATGCCAATTATATGTGTCTTGGCATTAAGGGAAAAGATTGAAAATTAAATTATTTGAGTGGTTTAGTTCATCATTTAAATGGAGTTTCCATTAAAAATAATGGCCACACGTTGATTTCTGTTTGCTTAAACTGTTTTTAATAATATCATGTTACTAAAGATGTCTTTTTTTTCAGACATCATAGAACCACATTTTCTCATAGTTGGAAGGAATCTAAGCAGACATCTACAAGGAGCCTAAGCAGACATCTAGTCCAACGCATATCTGATCCTGTCTATACCATACCAATGAGTGATTATCCAAATTTCACTTGAAAATCTCCAATGATTGGGAAACGGCACTACTTTTGGATAACTATTGTTGGGTAGTCTTTCCTTTGTATTATTTTTCAGTCATTTCAGTTGTATCCAACTATTTGTGATCCCATTTGGATCCCACCCCAATAGTGGAGGTGTTTGCCATTTCCTTTTTCAGCTCTTTGGAAACTGAGGCAAACAAGAGTAAGTGACTTGCCCAGAGTCATACAACTAATAAATGTCTGAACCTGGATTTGAACTCATGTAGATGAGTCTTTCTGACTCCAGGTTCATCACTCTATCCAATAAGCTACCTAGCTGTGTCTAGCAGTTAAGAACTCCTACATAGAGGTGGTTGTTGCTGTCCAGTCATGTTCAGTTCTTTATGACCCCATTTGAGATTTTCTTGGCAAAGTACTGGAGGGATTTTCCATTTCCTTCTCCGGTTCATTTTATAGATGAGGAAACTGAGGCAAACAGGGGTTAAGTGACTTGCCCAGGGTCATACAGATAGTAAGTGTCTGAGGCCAAATTTGAATTTAGATCTTCCTGACTCCTGGTCCTTTATCCACTGAACTGCCCCTTCAGAATCCATTACACAAAACCAAAAGAAAGAAAAAGGCCACAAGAACCCAAGCTCACTGCTTAAGTGACCCTTCTGACTTTTCCTCAACTCTGACTGACATGTGATTGTATACTACATAAAGATTCTTGACAGAATGAAATAACCAACATACCTGAAAACAAAAGCAATGAGAGACAGTTTTGAAAATTATATTCTTAGCTCAGATGTTTAAAAGGTAAACTCCAGGTCAACACCAGTCATCTCATAGACTCTTTATTCCTCTTAAGTAAATATTCATATTAAGAATTTTTTTTAAGCAAAGCTAAGATTGATGTGAGCAATCACACCTTTACAAATGCAAACAGACCTTTTATGGCAATAACCAACTTCTGTAACTTTACAGCCGGAACTTTTCATTTCAGAGACAATCTCCTGGGGTCTGCCTAGGAATGGAGCAAGTCACAATATTTAAGAACAGAGAAGGAAATAGAGGAAGGAAGAAACTCTCCCCAGATATCTTCCATGTCACCACTGGTTTTCTTCTCCCAAGAACTCCCAATTTCTTCCTTCTTCATGGGACTCTGAAACCAGGTATTAATTCTCATCATGCCATATAACAATTGACATATATAATGAAGTGTCATTATAATTAATATAAAATTATATATTTCTAATCAATACCTATCATTCATTTAGTCTGCCTGAATTTAACCTCATAGAATCTCACAAGAGTTGGAAAGATGCTGAAAGATACTCTCATTCAAACAGCATGGGACCATCTCCAGTTGTCCTGATCTGTATCTTGCTACTGGACCCCGAAGACTCCAGAAGAGAAAGTGAGACTGATGACTGTGCACAGCTCTCTCTCATTTAAATCCAATTCACTTGCATAACATGGCATCACCTCCCTGATATCGTGGTCCTCATTGAGAATGAAAACATGATAGCTGATTACAGAAAACAAGAGACAACCATTATCTAACAATCTACTAACCAGTGCTTAGTACAAAGCCTGGCACATGATAGGGACTTAAATACATGCAAACCGACTTATTGACAAATCAGCTTGTTTCACTTTTGTCTAGCTCTAATGGTTAGAAAGTTTCTGTTAATACCAAGCCCAATCTTGTCTCTGTAGATATCACTCACTGATCCCAGTTCAATCCTCTGTGGACCAAGCAGAGTAAGCCAGAGCAAAAAAGAGAACAGGCATTTATATAACACCTACTATGCACCAAACATTGCATTAAGCGTTTTTTATAAATACAATCTTATTTGAATGGAATAAAGTCTGATCCCTCTTTCACATGACAACCCTTCAAATCCTTGAAAACATTGACTTTCCTATATATATATTCTCTTTTTACCAGGCTAAAAAACTCCAGTTTCTTCAAGAAGTCCTCACATAGCATGACCTCCAATTTCTTCTCCAACCTCCTTTGGACATTCTCTAGCTTATCAGTGCCTTTTCTAAATTGTGGTGCCCAGAACGGAACACAATACTTCGAATATGCTTGGACCATGGCAAAGTACAATGCCACCATGACCTCCCCAGTGCTGGACAGTTTGGTTCTCTGTCCAGCCTGATTTTGCATTTAGGTTTTATTGTTTTGTTCAGTTCCATTG
This sequence comes from Bettongia penicillata ogilbyi, assembly GCA_023548195.1. Lineage (NCBI taxonomy): Eukaryota > Metazoa > Chordata > Mammalia > Diprotodontia > Potoroidae > Bettongia > Bettongia penicillata. The sequence goes on from JAJHZJ010000149.1 coordinate 97,064, forward strand.
TTTTCACCTGCTATATCACATTATTGATTCATATTGAACTTACAGTCCAATAAACCACACAAAACTTTTTCAGACAATCTGTTATCTAGGCTGGCCACCACCATATTATAAAGTTGTCTCTTGAATCCAGCCTTAAATTCCATCCTATTAGACTCTGTGCAGTGAAATAGCCTTGGGAGATCTTTTTGGACCCTAACTCTATCATCCTGGTAATCTATGGTTTTGTATCATTTGAAATCAATCAGCAAACACTTATTAAACACACTCTATGTGCCACATCCAGTGTAGGGTGCCAGAGATAAAAAAAAAAGGCATAAGCAAAATAATCCCTGTCCTCAGAAGCTAAACTTCTAATAGAGAGACAATATACATATATATTTAGGTATATAGAAAGAATAAATCCAACAGATACAAAGGTAGCCCTTGAACTGAGTTTTAAAGGAAGCCAAAATTCCAAGAGGCAAAGGTGAGGTGGGAGGAGGGAGGCACAGAGATGGGAGTTGGAGTACTGTAGATGATGGATAACCAAAAGGTTGGTTTGTTTTGGTGAAGAGTGTGCTTCCTGTACGTGAGAGGCTAAGCCAGTGTTGTTGTTTTTTAAAGTTGTCATACATCTCACTGAAGGATTCTGATGTGATCCTAAGGCTTTATGCAAAGAAAATGTCATCCATAAATGGAAGCTAGTTCTCTATAAAAATGTGCTCTTCTATTTGGATTTTATTAGGACATCTTCCATGACTGACAAACTGCTGCAGGAACTATAGATGTTTTATGATTTGATTAAGGATGATATTCATCATCAGATCATTGGGAGGAAAGTTGTATCACCCTGGTCAGATTTATTATAGAGTGATGAATGCAATTATAATAGTAATTTGCCTTTACATAGTGCTTTAAGATTCATTTTTTTTTTAACTAAAGGGGTCCTCTCTTGACTCACTTCTTAAAGAGACCTATTCACTGAATGGGCATTACCTCACTCAAAGTGAAAGCCTGAAAAGACCTTAGCCTAAAGGGACCAGGGTCTTCAATTTCATCCTGGACCATCTCTAGTTGTCCTGCTTAATATCTGGCCATTGGACCCAGATGGTTCTGGAGGAAAAAGTGAGGCTGGTGACCTTGCACAGTCCTCCCTCATTCAAAACAAAGTCAACTGCAAGTCATGTCATCATCTCCCTGATATCATGGTCCTCTTCAAGACCAAAGGACAAACACTATAAGATTCTCAAAGCACACACACACATGTACACACACACATGTGTACACACACACACGTACACACACATACACACATCTTATTCGTTCCTCAAAATAATCCTGTAATATAAGTGCTATTATTATCCCCATTTGACACTTGAGAAAACTGAGTTTGTAAGAGGTTAAGTAAATTACATAGATAAGTATCTGAGGCAGGATTTGAATTTAGGTCTTTTTGACTCCAAATCTAGACTTTTATTTAGTATTTTACTTAGCTGTCTGGGATATAAACATATATAAGGAAGATGCCTTTGTGGGAAGAGTTAAATTAATGGTATTCCAGACACAAAATTGTGAAGTAGGTAAATTTGGCTTTAGGTACTCTATTTTTCCTTATGAGCCACAGTCACAATTAAGGCAATCGTCCTACACTCCACTATCATAGGATTAACTAGAAAGTGGTATGCCAGCCATGTGGGACAAACAATAGTTTTGGTAGGGTTTTCTTTTGTGACATCAGTAGTCATTGCACATGTGCTAATATGCCACTGGGCTAACTCAGAATGCCTCCCCTTGACCCGATGAAACCAGATGCATTAGTTTTTCCTCCTTTTATATATGTGTGCGTGTGTATGTATGTATGTATGTATGTATGTATGTATTTTGGGAGTGGGGGAGAAATGAATTTTTGGTAATGTAATGAAGATGCTTAGACTTTACAAGGCTCATCTGGACTTCTGACAACAGTCTTGGCATAGTCTTGAGTGAAAAAAAAGGAATTTCATCAGTAAAAATTACCCATTATAAATCATTAGCATTCCAGTTTTTACATTGTCTTGCTCATTAAAACATTTTTACTCCTTGACAAAGTTAGCAGTTACTTTAAATTTTTTCCACCTTCTTGTTCTTCATATTTAAGGGGACCTGCTCTAGAATGGAAGGTTCAGTGGTAACCGTTTCAGTTTACATGGCCCTTCAGGTTTGTTTGTTTAAGATTAATTCAAGAATCAAGATGCCATGGTTAAATGGGCCCTGGTCAGGAACTGAGGAACATAGGCTGAGCAGAAGGAGTTAAGAGCTCAAGTAAGGTCTGCTGTTCACCTGAGGGTAACAGATCTGAATTGCCAGAAAAGTACTTAGGGGAAATAAACAATCTTGATGAATGGCCTTGCAAACCCAAGCTTATAAAGTGAAAAAACCTTACAGGCGCCTTCGGGGTGTAAGAATAAAAAATTACTTCATCATCATGATCTTCTGATTGCTTGAAATTTGTGTTTTCCATTGCATATATAGGAATAAAACTTCTAAGTCTAGTACATCTGGGAAACTGCTTTAGAAAAAAATAATTCTCACGAAAAATGTATTCTCAAAATGTTCCAGGCCTTTGCATGGAACTTTGAACTAAAGATGACTTTCAAAGCAGGGATAAAGAACTGGGATATTATGCTTTCTCATTCATTTCTGATATGTTGAGAGGAATAATTTGGTCTGGGTATTCTTTATCTCCCAAATTCTTTCTCGTGTCACTTACTGCTTGTCATTGATAAGAGTTATTAGAATGGATTAGAATAGCCTTGGAGACTGGATTCAAACCTACAGCACAGTAAATCTGTTCTCACATCCATTTACTAGTACTGAACTTGAAGGACCCCCTCCCCAAAGCCTCCTTTTTGAAAAATCATTTTCTCGCAATGCCTGCCATTCCTTTGGGAATTTAAAATTTTCAGAGTTGAGAGGGGAAATAGATTAAATCATTAGCAATCATTAATACTTGAGCTCCCATTTGCTGATTAGATTAATTAGTCAGGCACCTTCCAGTGGAGTTTGGAAAGAGTTATTGCCTTTAGAATGAGAGGATTGGATTTCAAATCTCACCTCTGATATTACATGACCTTGGGAAAGTCACTTAACTTTCTGTGTTCAAATCCTGTCTCTGGTGCATACTACCTATATGACTTTGGACAAGTCATTTAACTTCTCTGTCTCAGTTGCCTCATCTGTAATTTGAAGGGAGATGAGCTATATCATTTTTCATATACTGTTAGTTTTTCAACCTTGATTGGTTTCTTGCTGTCAGTTTTTAAACTTGCTCAGGTCATTCTCAATCTAAAACAAATTAAAGTCCACCCTTGACCTCACCATCCTCTCAATATATCACCCTATCACTTTCTTCCCCTTCATTGTCAAACCTCTAGAAAGAGTACTCTAGGCTTCTGTCTCCATCCACCTCCCACTAAATGCTTTGTGGTGGGGCTTCTTTCCCCATCCCACCCTCCACTGAAAAATATCTCTCCAGGGTCACTAACGACAATTGTATTTACCTCTGGGACCTTGACTGGAAAGGTATTTCTCATATTTGCCTATTTGCCTTTCATTACCCAACAAGGGCCATTGGAGATTATGTTTTAAAATAGAAAAATCCTTTAAATTGTAGATACGACCAGAGAAGTTCAGTAGAGGCAAGATAAGAGTTTCAGGTAAGTGACTTACTTTGATGTTAATATGAGTTCTGGAGAGTTAACACTGCCTGAAATTCCTCTCTCTGTGGGTTTCCTCCATATCTCAACAGTGATACCAACTCACTTTTCTGGTTCTCAAACTTATCTCTAATTATCTCAAAGGATATTTGAAAAATTCTCAAGAGAATCTGAGAAGAAACACAATTAAGTAATTCTCTATACGTGTATACATACACACCATATTAAATCAGTAGATATGAACGAGAGACAACTATAAACAGGGCATATAGGTTACAGATACAGCCCTTAGGGAACTTGAAATCTGTGAAGTCAAAGAGCTAAGACATAGCTATAAATGACTGCCCCTTTTGTATATGAGAAGGTTTGTTGCTGGAAGGATCAGGAAAAAAATAATTTTTGCGTAAAGACAAAAGATGGAATCCACGTACAAAGGATGTAATGTAAGTACTTTTCACACACGAACAGTTTTCATACATCAAAAGGAACCAAAAAAAGGATTTCTGTGCACCAAAAATTGATATTAAAATCTATATATGAAAAATACAGTTTCTTGGATAAAATGTGAAGAAGAGAAATCAACAGTGAGGAGAACTGGATAAAGGATGGACTCTAAGATACTTGGACTGAGCTGACTGTTTGAAGGCAAGGGGGTAAGAGACTTCAGAGCATTGTAGGCCCTCAGATCATTTCCATTGTGGGTTTTTAGAATCTTAAAATTTAAACTTCTCAAATGAGCAAATCAAATAACTGTTTGGAGACCACTGGAAGACTTTTAAAAGGATTGTTGATTTCATAGCAAACGTATAGCTAAATTTCATGTGTTTTACCCTTAGAAAGGAAACATGAGTCACCATCCACCCAGAGGCTTTGAAATGCATGGAAAAGTCAGCTGTGGGACAGCTAAATTAAGAATGTATCAGGATGGTAAGCTGACAGGAAAGGGTCCACTGCTTTGCTGGGAGCCTGTTGATTGAAAGAGAGGTGTTGCTTTCTGGATTGATTTAAAAAAAGAAGACTGAGAGTCTGGTGCCTGGAAGAAAGCTGGACTCTTCCTTGACTTGAGCTATTGCCCTTTATTTCCCCCTCTGACTTTAAAAGTAAAAACAGAGGGGGAAAGCCTTTTCAACTGTTTTCCTGTGAGAATTGACTTGATTAGCTGAAAACTAATTGGACAGTGCAGAATCGTGGTAAGTGAAGAAATGACTAGCTTTGTCTGTATCGTCCAGGGAACTCTCTACTTTAGGGTAATCATTTTCAATATAATAGCAAAATTCTTCCTCGGTTTCCCTTTAATGGTTATTGTGAAATTAAAGGAGAAAAAAAAACCCTTTGGTGTTTCATCAGTTCAACAGCAGAAGAGGATCATATTTGCTTATTAGGAAAGCAGTAAAGACTAGAAGCAGACCATCTAACAGAGAGCTAGTAGTGAGATGCAGTGCAGATTATTTCTCAAGGGACTAAGGACATCACTGTAAAGAGTTATGAGTAGAACACATGGATTTCCCACTCATGTATCTCCTTGCTATATTTCTAAAAGCATGTACCCATTTATCCCACCACAGACACTTCATGAGAGAGTATGACCCAAGTGTATTGGTCAACTGTGATGTTTGGATGATTCTTTCATTTGCTGTACATTGGGGAACTGTGATGAAATTCTTTCATTTGTCTTATCATTGTCAATATTTTATACATAAAAGCTAATGGTATCATGGTTGCTAATTGTATGCAAATGGGAAACATACTGTTAGGGACTCAGGAGCTACTAGGAAAACTCTATCCTTCTACCCTATACCCATACCCCAACAGGGTTATGCTGAGTACACTAGGTTTTAGTCTGAGTCATGTGGCTGTGGTCTCTTTCTACGAATCCCAGACTTGCTAGTATTAGTATGGGTTGGAGCAAGTTGGCAACAATTGTACCCATGTCCTTGCCTTTAGGGGCTATACATACAGAGAGAGAGAGAGAGACAGAGAGACAGAGACAGAGACAGAGACAGAGAGAGAGACAAAGAGAGAGAGAGGGACAGAGAGAGACAAAGAGAGAGAGATGGAAGACTGTAAATGATAAGAGCTGTGATATAAACAATAAATGTTAAAGAAGTTTAGTGAGAGATCTGCCTGCTGATGTGGTTAGTAAAAGACTTATAAAATGAATGAATAATTGAATAAATGTATGAAAATCATCTATTAGATGCTTATATATCACACATTATACTAAGTGCTAGGGGGTACAAATAGGAAAGCAGTGTACAGTCTCTCAGGAAGTTTACATACAAATAGAGGAATATGGAAGATGTAGCTGGAGGTCCAACGGCAAGGTCTGTGGGCTCTTAGGGTACAGGGACAGGGGGAAAACAACACTCAGCGTTTCTGAAGTCTCAGCAGTAAGGTAGTCAAAGGTCCAGGAGAAATGCCCAGAGTCGGAGGGTGACCATTATAAGCTTGGTCTTGTTGCTGCAGCAGGAACAGTCAAAGGCATAGGCTGCCATCCTCTCATTTGAGATCAACCCACAGCTGAAAAGTGGGACACTGAGATGGAACTTGAAAGATGAGTAAGATTTTGACTGAAAGGAATGAGGAAAGAATCCAAATGGCAGGAACAGAGGAGCTAAGACAAGAAAAGACAAAGATTGACTTGAGAAACAACCAGATGGGTTCTTGTGTGTGTGTGTGTGTGTACGTGTGCATGTGTGTGCATTGTGTGTGACTGTGTGCATATGTGTGTATGTGTGTATGTATGTGTGTCTGTGTGTGTGCATGCGTGCACGTGTGTGTGGGGGTGTGTGTCTGTGTGTGTCTATGTGTGTGTGTGCACGCGTGTATATGTGTGCGTGTCTGTGTGTGTATGTGTGTGTATGCATGTGTATGTGTGTGTGTGTGCGCGCGTGTGTATGTATGTGTGTGTATGTGTGTGTGCATGTGTGTATGTGTGTGTGTGCGTGAATGATATTTCATAGTTTTGGAGAGTGGGAGATGGTCTGGGGTGAGAGTGGGTCAGCAAAATGAAACAAATAACCAGAGTGATGCAAACTCCAAGAGTCTAGGAATGATTGCTTCAGCTTCTGCGACGCTATGACGTCTGAGTTATCAAAGGCAACAAGCTACCTTGAAATGAGGAGACTAAACAGAAGGGGACAAACCATGCCTTGCCCTAGGTACTGACATGGGGTGGGGGAGGGCAGAGAGGGATGAGGTGGCTGCTTCCTCTCTAGTTCACTCTGACCCTGTGCCTTTCCTCTTGGTCCTCCTTAGGTATAAGACAATCCATACATATTAAAGTGCTCCCTGGGAAGTCCTGGAATATGCCTTTTAGACATGGTAACATTGCACTTCATCTGAAAAAGATCTGGGGGTTTTAGTGGGCCAGTACATTAAGGTGAGTGAGCACTATGACATGCCAGTCAAAAAACCTAATTCAGTCTTGGGCCGCATGAGAAGAGCCATCACCTCTATAACAGAAAGGTTAAGGTTCTATTGTGTTCTGCTCTGGTTAGGCCATAACCATTGTATTTTATTCCTACTGGGGCATCAGATTTTAACAAGGGCCATGGTAAGCTGGAGGCCATCCTGAAGAGGCCAGCTAGAGAGATGAAATGTCTCTAGTCCATGCCATATAAGGATAAATTAAAGGAATTAGGGATGTTTAGCCTAGAGAAGGGAAAGGAGTGAAAGGAAAGGTGAAGACATGACTGCTATTTTCAAAAAATGAAAGACTTCCAAGTGATTTCCATATGACAAAGAAAAATCAGATTTTCTTTTTTTCTCCTTGATCTCAGAGGACAGAAAGAGAAACAAAGTAAAGAAGCTGAAAAGAGGCAAATATGCAACTGGGTATAAGGAAAAATTCCTAATTAGAGCTATGAAAAAATGGAATGAGCTACTTTGAGGTTCACCTCTTGTGGAACTTCCAGAAGAGGCAAGACGACCACTTTTCTGGTGTTTTAGTAGATTTCCTTAGAAGGAGCAGCATGTGCACTGGAGAGGAAATGGGTACAACTAGTCAGTGAAATACTGTGTCCCTCTCATGCATCCTTCCATTCAACCCCCTTGAGCTATTGCTGCGTGTCCCACTTGATACTGTCATCCAGGCTTCTTCGCCCTTCTTCCTGGTTCTAGCCCCAAACCCCATCTTCATTTTCCCCAGGTACATTTCTTTCCCATGGATGGCTGTAATGGCAGTTCCTTAGTGACAATCCCACCAAAGCAGAATCAGAGCGAAATAAAATTATTTCTGTGGGCCTTCAGGTGAAAAATTTCTGAAGTTTTCTATGTTAAGATGGAAATGTCAGGTATGGAAAACCAATGATCCTTAATTGAAATCTAAGATACATTTTGAAATCCCAGATTGACTAGGGCTGTATGGTGCCATGATCCATAAAGAGTTATGTTGTATTTCTATCAGAGGTTAGGAGATTTTTAGTCCACAAAGAATCAAACTAACTTTTTGGTATTTATCTACTGTACATCTTTCCAAGTTGGGGGTCAGATATGGAACTTTCCATTTCCCATTGACTTTTCTTTTTGCCCTTTGTCCTCAGGTTTATTGGTTTCTAGATTGATTTTTCTTTATGAGTTTCTGTGTTAGATCCTTCCTGTGAAGCTTCCTGTGAATGTTATTAAACATGTCCTTGAGCTTCTATGATTAAAATAGAAATATTTAAGAGGTATCTTTCCCTCTAGTCTTGTACTGTACATTTAGCTGATTTTATGAACTGTACTAGGTGCATTACAGTTCCTTTCAGGTTCCTGAAATATTCCATTGTTAAGGAAACTTCTTTGTTCTTTTATGTAGTTGTATCTCATAAAAGAATTGATAAAAATGTCGTGTGATTTTAATCCATCTAACCGCTCATTCCTTTTCCTTCAAACACACACACACACACATACACACACACACACACACAAATGGTACTCTATTTAGTGTTTATATCTAAATCTTGAATCCATAGATTACTTTTTCTCAATGTTCTGATGAATCCATGCAATCTTATCAGTACAACTAACAGCCAATCACTTCACTTCTCCTTCTGGTCAACTTGCTTCTAAGTTCTTGCTTAAATTCTCCATAGAGGAGTCACTGGGCAACTAGATGGTACAGCGGATAGAGGGTCACTCCTGAAGCCAGGAAGAAATCTCTTCCTGAGTTCAATTCTGGTCTCAGACAGAAGCTCTGTGGCCCTGTCACTTAACCCTGTTAGCCTCAGTTTCTTTATCTGTAAAATGAACTAGAGTAGGAAATGGCCAATTACTCCAGCATCTTTGTCAAGAAAACTCCAAATGGAGTCACAAAGCATAGGACCTGACTGAAATGACTCCACAACAAGAGGATTCATCCAACATGGTTAAAAACCTCCTCTAAATTCCTATATAATTAAAGTACAATCAGTCTGTCTACCTGTAAGCTGCTACTCTCACTATCCAACTCCTTCTCTATCCAGGCTTGTCCTTGATGTTTCTATACCATTTCTTGTGTACAAGTCATCTTTACATATCTGCTCACCTTCACCATGAATTTTTCTATTGCCCTTTGTATCCCCTGCAACTCCGATTCTTCTGAGATACTGGTGTTTCATGATTTATGGTCTTTAAACATCACTGAAAAAATATTAGTGTTAATGGGATACTTTTCTTAATTTCCTTTTTCTATTGTGAACTAAAAATCACCCCAAAACATGAACACTTCAATATAAAAAGAATAAGAAGACTGTATCAAACCATGAACTATTGCATTCTATAGCTCATTTTTAAAAGTATATTAAATTTAATATAGTAGTATCAAAATTTCTGTTTGTGTTCCTTTGTTAACTTCTTTTTCTTTTCTGCTGTATATCTTTTAATATTTTATTAATTTCTTTTCCTCCTTTTTTTGTATCTTTATCACTTCCCAATAATTCTCCCATTCCCTATAGAAAAATTTCCATATAACAAATACTAGAGGTGTCATTAAGCAGTACAAATCAACACATTGTCCATGTCAGAAAATATTTGTCTCAGTTTCCAGATGTGGTCCATCACCTCTCTGGTGGGTAGTATTTATTCTTGACCCTTCTGAAGTCGTGAATTTTCACTGTGTTTATGAGAGTCCAATGGCCTTTTAAAGTTGTTTTCCATTATGTAATTGTGGTCATTGTGTAAATTATTCTACTGATTCCTCTCATTTCATTCTGTTATCAGTTTGTACACCTCTTCCCATCTTTCTACAAATCTATCATGTTCATTGTTTCTTATAGCACATAATATTCCATTACATTCATATACTGAAACTTAATCAGCCATTCACAAAATAATGGGTACTCACTTTATTTTCCGTCTCATGCTACATCAAAAAGTGAAGTTATAAATATTTATACGTATCGGTTCTTTCCCTCTGCATCTGATCTCTTTGGGTATATACATGACTAATAGTAGTATTGATGTGTCAAAATGTATGCATAGTTTAGTGACTTTGGGTGAGTTATTTCCAAATTGCTTTCCAGAATTCATGGACCATTTCACATCATCAACAATGCATAACTGTACCTGTGCTTCCAAAGAAACTCCAACAATGATCATTTTCATTTTCTCATCTTTGTTAAACTAGTAAATATGAGCTGCAATCCCCCAATTATTTTCATTTGCATTTCTCTTGTTATTAGTGGTTTGGAATGTTTTTTTAAATATACTTCTTGATAAGTTGACTTCCTTCATTTGAAAACTGCTTATCCTCTTTCACTAATAATTTATAGGGGGAAGAGATGGGTTTTTTGCACCAGTGAGTACTAGGTACTCTAAATGGTACCTAGCTTGGGCACACACATAAGCAATTTCTTCCCCTCCCCATACTTTTTATTTTAAAGCCCTTTTTATTAGATTTGTAAAACAGCATGCAAGAACAATCTTAACAGATTTCGTTAGGTGCCCTTGATTGGTTGCCAAGAGACTGTCATTACTGTGATTTAAGCTTTGTTTCAAAAATCTAAATTCCTCACTCAGGCATCATTGTCTTAGCCAGCTGTTCATGTATCAAATCATTTTTTTTTCTGTTCTATATCCCTGGTCTTCAATAAATAGCAGTGAAGGAAATACAACCTATACTCATATGGTCTTTAGTTTCTTGCCCAAGACTTTATGATCTTTGGCGATACCTTTTAGGTTTCTTCTGACAGTATCATGTGTGCCCATGTGAATCATCAGAAATGTGTATAAATCATTCATTTTGAACAAGCCTTGGGAGACAAGTATCCTTTATGTCTTTCATATGTTTCCAAGGAAGAGAGTAGAGTTCCCTGTCTCTTTGTAACAACAAATAACTGGTTATCACCAATTATCATTAAATCTCTTCTCTTCCTCCATTTACCTTTCTGGATGATCTTCCACATGACAGCCTCTGTGAATCCCCTTTATCTTCCTGTCTTCCTTGGAGTCTCCATCTCCATCCTCTTAATAAAGAGCCTTAATTTTTTTCTCTCAGTATACAGTTATTTCTTTCTTCTATTCCTCCTATGATATTCTTTGACTCTCCAATCCCTTGATAAAGGTCAAATTTTCTTTTTGCCACTTAAATTCCTCCCCTCTCCCTCCCTCCTCCAATCCCTCATGGAAGCTTTGCTTTCATTTTTCAAAAGGAACACTCAGGAACCTGCTCTTATAACCTGAAGTTTGTAAAGACATTTTTTAAGTCCCTTCACTTTCATTTCTAGGAAGGAGGCCAAGGTACACTTAGAATATAGACAGTAATTACTTGGCTGTGGCAGAAATATAAGCATCATAAACTCAGTGTAAGGCACTGCAAAACCTTCTTCAATTAGGGATAGATTCCTCCTTTTCTCTACTCCCAACACAGGAACAAATTCTTGTAACAAAAGAAAAAACAGGAAGATGAGACAGTTTAGCAAAAGTAAGGGACATAGCAATCAAGTATAACAGTAGAGGTAGTTCAGAGTTCCACAAAGAAGGGAGAAAAGTAGAGTTTCTAGTCTTTTCTCAACCTTGTTTTTTGGAATTCCTTCTGGGCATTTACACCTTACTTGCTAAATACCTAAGACCTCAATAACCTGTTATTATCTTAACACACTGACAACTACATCCAACTTTCTTATTCTTCAACTAAAACCCAGCTATCTGCTACTTTTGCTTTTATACTTCTTTTATATTTACATATAAATTGTGTTTTGTATTAAATATGACACTATATTAATATTATATATTACATTTATATTTCTGTTCTCAATAACTCTTGTATGTTCCACCAATTTATTTTATCTGCCTTTTTTCTTACTAACTTTGCCTTGCCCACTACCTTCTTCTTGAATTCTTCTCTTCAACTTTTTATTTCTCAGTTCTTTTCTTTCTTTACATTGAGTCCCACTTTATATTGAGTCTTTCAACATCTTCATCTGTTATTTTTCTTCAGTTAATCCTCAAGTTCTTCCAAATTTCCCCTCTGTCAAATTAAATTCCTGCCTCTTTTCATAAATCCAGCCCTCCATTTCCACCCCCCTCCAAAAAAAGGCAAGGTAAGGCTATAAGCATTTAAGCACTTACTATGTGTATGGCTTGTGCTAAGTATTGGGGATATAAAAACAAGCAAAAAGACAGTTCTTGCCTTCAAGGAGCTTATGTTTTAATATAGGAAGATACACAAAGAGAGATGAAAATGAGTGGGAAGGGTGTGTGTGTGTGTGTGTGTGTGTGTGTATGTGCTTGTGTGTGCACACTTCTAGCCAGTGGCATGGTGATGAAATCTGGAAAATGAGATTTAGAGAGAATGAAAGTTGACTGGCCCTGGGTTCTTCTCTAAAATGAAGACACCAGGAAGAACTCACCAATTAGAAAAGGGAGAAGGAGATCAGTTTATAAAAATCACCTTCACAATTTCTTTCTCTTTTTTACACACTTCCCAATCATCTTATCTCATTTAGAAGGCAGAAGTAGAATCTAGACCTGGAGTTTGCTTTCCTTTATGGAAGAAAAAAGTATCCTACATTTGTGGCACACTTTGACCAGAGAAAATTTATTAATTATTATTTCAATCATAAGAAATTCTTCTCAGAGAGAAGTTGGAAGGATAGAATTCCTTCATGCCTCTAAAAATCTCTTTCTGTCACAAGTCATTTACAAATAACAATTTCTAGTATTCTCAAACAAAGACAAAATTCAACAAAAAGGTAAAACATTCTAGAGTTCAGGTGAAAATAATTAACAACTTTGATTCAACAGAATAATAGTTACTTAGAATTTCAGCATATCCTAGATAATCATTTTTCTGAGCTATTCAATGTGGTCAGGAGTAGAAATAGGTCACAACCTTAATTAGAGAAAAGATGTTCTTGCTTTAATAAATGTGATTCCCATCCTAATCCATTTTCTGGAGTGTAGAGTTTCTTCTTAAACTTTGACCCAGTTTTCTGTCAAAAAATGGCTAGACCTTTGGTAAGAATGATGTAAAAAGTTTTCAGGGCAGGGACACTGTTTGGGAATTGATAGTTAACAACTGATAAGGGTTTCTAATTTAGGGATTATGAAAGATCTCAGATAAAAGTATTCCTGTAATATTATTTTGTAATATATTGGGAAGGCAGCTATGCTTCCACATGGCCCCTCTTTGTTCTCAGTTCAAGTCAATCTGAAGCACCATCTGTATTCATTACTTTCAAGATCTGCTTTTGTACCTTTAATCAGTAACAAGACAAAATTATTTTTGGTCAGTGCATTATAAATACAGAATGATCTGCATCTTCCTTTAATAAAGATAATACAGCAAAATAATGAATGAACAGAAGTATTTCTGATGTGATAACAGTATATTAAATGGCATACATAAAAGGATTGAAGGCAATGTCTTGACTATGAAGCAGGTTTCATTAGTTGGGATACAGAAAACAATGTAATGAGTGGAGACAAAAATCTAGTGCTCAGCTACAATTAAATCTCTAACCTTTTAATCTCTTGAAGGCAATAGGTGTTATTAGAGAAATCTAACCTCAAGGTCATCCAGCTTGAAGGCATTTGGAACTTAAAAGTAGCATTGTTCTATTCGTCAGCTGGACAGTAGAAAATCCGATCCTCTTAGACTGATTCTAACCCTCAATGCACTCTAACGTATTAAAATAGATATTCCAAATTTGTATAACAATTTCTCCAATATAGCTGTAACTCTAGGGAAAAAAATGCTTCCTAGTCTTTTTTCAACCCAATAAATCTTACCATGTATGCAACTATATCTGTCTCAAATTTTTAAGCACACTGAGACAGAATACTTACAAAGGTTAGTGAATCAACTAATTCCCCATTCTACAAGTTTTTTCTCTTTTTTATATTTTTAACATTTACCTTTAAATTCCAAATTCTCTCCCTCCAGCCCCTTCCCTGCCCATTGAGAAGGTAAGCAATATGATTCCCATTTTGCATGCTACATCAAATATCTGCTATAATTTTAGGAGCCCTTATGAGCTGATTGGACTCTCTTAATAACTGGATCTCATACACATCTCACGCAATCCCATAGGCACTCTTGCAGGATCCCTGTGTCATGGTCCAGAGTTCCTTAATGGGAATATAGGAATACAGGAATAGGCATAACTCCATGATCCTAGGAAAGGATTTTTGGTTCTTCGTTTTAAAATGTCAGGTCACCGTGAATGAGTGAGGTCATCTCATATGACTGGTAACTGATCTTTAAAGAAATGTCAGACCTTGAAAATGATCTGTTACCATTGGTAACAGATAGTCCTGTGGGACTATCTTACACTTTAATTAGGAAAAGAGATTTCTCATGTAGTTGCCTCAGCCTACAGTGATGTAGAACTCTCACTGAAGCTGATTCACATAGTTTGTTATCATAAGGACAGTGCCTTATTCCTATTGTGTTAATTAGTGGTCTCTTTCTTTTTTAAATGTTTATTTTTAGTTTTCAACATTCATTTCCACAAAATTTTGAGTTCCAAATTTCCTCCCCATCTCTCCCCTCCCCCCACCACCCCAAAACACCATGCAGTCTGATTACCCCTTCCCTCGATATGCCCTCCCTTCTATCATATATACCCCTCCCTTCCCTTATTCTCATCTTCTCTTTTCTTGTAGAGCAAGATAGATTTCTATATGCCATTATCTGCATTTCTTATTTTCCCAGTTGTATGGAAAAACAATTCTCAATATTCATTCCTAAAACTTTGAGTTCCAACTTCTCTTCCTTCCTCCCTCCCCACCCATCCCCACTGAGAAGGCAAACAATTCAATATAGGCTATATATGTGTAGTTTTGCAAAAGATTTCCATAATAGTCATGTTGTGTAAAACTAACTATATTTCACTCCATCCTATCCTGCTCCCCATTTCTTTTTACTGTGTCCCTCCCCAAAAGTGTTTACTTCTAATTGCTCCTTCCTCCCATTTGTCCTCCCTTCTATCATTCCCCCATCCCACTTATCCCCTTCTCTCCCACTTTCCTGTAGTATAGGATAGATTTTCATACCAAGTTGAGTGAACATGTTATTCCCTTCTTAAGTCAAATGCGAAGAGAGTAAGCTTACTTTTTCCCTCTCACCTCCTTTCTTTTTTTTCTTCAGCATTTTTTTGGGTCTCCTTTAGCAAGCTGTTGACTCTTCATAGTTTTCTTGCATCGCTGTCATTTCTCTTCCCAATTTTTCCTCCACCTCTCTTACTTGATTCGAAAACCTGTTTGAGCTCTTCCATGACCTGAGATCATCGCATATTTATTGTGGAGATTCTGGATGCAGAAGACTTGACTTTCTCTGATGGTATGCATTGTTCTTCCTCTTCAGAAAGGATGGAAGAAAATACCTGTTCATCAAGAAAGTAACCTTCTATAGTCTTATTTTTTTCTCCTTTTGGGGGCATTTTTCCAGTCAGTTCCTTGACTTTTGAGTCCTTTGTCAAAAGGAGGGTATACTCTGGGGACCCGTAAGTTCTCAGTTCCTCCAAGGTGGCACAATCAAGGGAGAAGATTTTACTCCTCTCCTGGCCTGTGGACTGGTCTTGGAGCAACCAAAAACTTTTCTGCCCAAAATCTACAAGTAGATTTCCCTCTCTACAATTGCCTCCAGTTCCACCATGCCAGCATTCCTCCTCACCCTAGGGCCACACTCGAGCTGAGATTCAGATCGGGGCTCAATTCCTCCAGGGGTTTTAGGCAGAGGTCTCCAAAAATGGACACTGCCACTGCAGTGACTGCTGATGGCAGTCCAGACTGCATCCCCTTCTCCTGGGTGAAGGAACTTTCTCACTGACCTTTGAGCTTTCTTTGGCATTTGTGGGTTGAGCAATCTGGGAACTGCTGCTGCAGGTGGTACCTTGAAGCCTGTTCCAGATCCTGTCCCTGCTGGACTGCGTGGCCCATGTTGGGCTGCCCTCTGCTCTGCACCCAGTGCAATAGACCTTTCCAGTTGGCCTTCCCAGCTGTCTTGGGCTAGAAATCTCTTTCACTCTGTCATTTTGTGGCTTCTGGTGCTCTGGAATTTGTTCAGAGTCATTTTTACAGGTATTTTATGGGCTATGTGAGGGAGCTTCTACAGGTCCATCTTTCTACTCTGCCATCTTGTCTCCACCCCTAATGGTCTCTTTCTAAGCCTTTATGTACATGCCAGACTAAAATGGGTTATTCCAAAAGTGTACAATTAAATCTTGATTATCTTTTATGCAGTAAGTATGTTTAGGTACAAGTCCTGTCTCTAAGAGGTGCCACTCAGATATTTGTCTTCTTAGATGAGAATGAGAAGGAAACAAGAGGTTTTAAAGAGCATCTAGCACAGCTTTGACAACTCTTTCTATTCATTTTCTTTCTAAACTTTAAACTCTGTAATAAGACAGCCAGAAGACCCTATTCCAGTCAGACAGCCCGTATTAGGGATAACAGCTATAGCTCTTCTCTTCTAAAATGCAGCAACATGATTGTAAAGAATTATATGGCCATACAATGCAAAAATGTGTACATTAATACTAATAGAAATATTGGATGTCAGTATATACTCATTAACATATACCATAAGGCATAATCCCTGTTCTGGAGTGGGTCACCTACTTTTTTAGGACAGGAGATACGGCTACAATCACAGTCACCTTGTTCTCTTGTTTCATCCTTCACAGGTGCAAACATTCATTTATGTGGGCAGACAGGAAGACACATCTTTATGAGTTCAAATCCTTCCTCAGACACTTACTAGCTGGGTGACCCTGGGCAAGTCACTTAACAGTGTTTGCCTCAGTTTCCTTATTTGTAAAATGAGGTAGAAAAGGAAATATCAAATCACTTCAGTATCTTTGCCAAGAAATCTCCAAATGGGGTCATGAAGAATCACACATGACTGAACAACTGAACAATAACACAGCAAACATTTGAACACATGCTAACAAAAGAAAAGAGATCCGTCAGGGATACTGCTCTGTTTGGCTTAGTTTGCTAACATGTTTCTGGCAGATGAAGCAGGTACAGTGCTGGTATACTATTAAAGAAAAATTCTGAGCTTACCAAAGCCTTTTGGGAACAGTAGAAATACCATTTCCCTCCATGTTCATAGTGCACTATGCCAAGAAGGAGACCAAGATAAAGAGAGATTAGGAGTAAATGGGCTCATTTTGTAAAACTGTAAGGTCTTCTAGACTGGCTCATAGAAACTGAGGAAGAAATAACATATAGTAATCATTGGCTCCCCTTCCCGTTCCATATGGCAATTGGTGTTTGTCTACATTGCACCTTCAACTTACACTCAACTTCTCTCAGGTTTCAGGAGTGCCAGACCATTGTTGAAGTGTGAAATGGATAAGTTTGGTCATTTTAAATTATTTTTGTTGTATTAATAAAACCAATGTGACAAAGATTAGAAAGTAGAAAATTGGGAGGAAAAAATTTTCACGGACAATCTCTCAGATAGGATATGATTGTGATGAAATACTGTTGTGACATAATAAATGATGGGTTGGTCGGTTTAGAAAAACATGAAAAGACTTGGACCTATAAAGAAAGACATTATCTATCTCCAGAGAAAGAACTACTAAATAGAAATGGGCATAGTATGGTGCATAGTATGTGAGTATGGTATGCATAGTATGTATGTATGTATGCATATATACACATATACACATTTGCGTGTACAAATATGTATGTCTGTGTGTATTTATGTTTAATTGTGCCCTTCTTTAGGATGAGAGGTAGGGAGAGAGAGATAAAAAAATAAACTAAGAAATACACAGCAGAGAATGAATGAAAATCCAGAAGGAAGCACAGAAAACCTAGGTTGCTTTGAAAACAATGTGTAGGATCTATTGCATATGTTTTCATAAAATGGAAATTTATTATTTATATTGAATCCTCTCATGTTCTGCTGTGTATATAGCAATGCTCTTTTTTCTTTTCTTGTTTTGTATTTAAGTTCAAAATGAATTTTAAAAATCATAAAAAACTTTGATTCAGCAATACCACTTCTAGGGCTGTGTCCCAAAGACATCATAGAAATGGGGAAAAGACCACATATAGAAAAATGTTTATAGCAGCTCATTTTGCAGTGGCCAAAAATTGGAAATTTAGGGCATGTCCATCAATTGGGGAGTGACTGAAAAAGTTTTGGCATATGAATGTAATGGAATATTACTGTGCTATAAGAAATAATGAGCAGGTGGACTTCAGAAAAACCTGCACAAACTTATATGAACTGATGTTGAGTGAAGTGAGCAGAACCAGGAGAACATTCACAGCAACAGCCACAGTGTGTGATGACTGACTTTGATAGACTTAGCCCTTCTCAGCAGTGCAAGGACCTAAAACAATTCCAAAGGGCTCATGATGGAACAAGGCATCGACATCCAGAGAAAGAATTATGGAGTCTGAATTCAGAACAAAGCAAGCTATTTTCTTTTTTTGTCGTTGTTTTGTTTTGTTTTTCTTTCTCATGGTTCCTTCCATTCATTCTAATTCTTCTATATAACATGACTAATGTGAAAATATGTTTGATAGGAATGCATATGTAGAACCTATATCAGATTGCACGCTATTTTGGGGAGGGGATAGGGAGGAAGGGGGTGAAGATTGAAAATTTATGGAAGTGAATATTGGAAACTAAAAATCAATAAATTAACTTTAAAAATCATTTTAAAAAACCCTTTTCTCAAATTTCTTCATCCCAAATTCAATCTTCTTTACAAATTTAAATCAGTGGTGACAAACTCGAATAAAAATAACCATATATAAAGACCTTTGATGGCTGCTTATTGATTTAAAAAAACCACACGCTAACATTTTCTGTGTTCTGTTGTATTTTTAGCTATTCTGTTAAATGTTTTGCAATTACATTTTAATTTGGTTCAGTTATTAGGGAGGGTTGCAACTGAAATGCACCCACTTCTATTATGACTCATCCTCGTGACTTTTGCTCCTTATTACACTCAAGGCATTTTCTCTTTTTTTATTCCTTTCCCACAATCTTCTCCCACAGAAAGCAGAATTACCTCCCAGGGCTGTTGAGAGCATAAAATGAGATAAAGCATGTTAAGTGCAGATCATTAGCGGCTATACAAATATTAGCTGTTAGTATCACTGTCCCTTACAATCCCACTAGGAGATTGTTAGTTAGCCTTCTTCCAGATATTGAATGTATTTGGAATCACAGAACTTTTCAGTTGGAAGGGCCTATAGCTGGGAAGTACCAAAAATTGTTGTAGCCCAGGATCCTCTTTTATAGATGAGGAAATTGAAAAAAAAAACAGTAAAATGATTTGTCCAAGGGTACGTAGCAAGTTGGCTGCAAAATTAGTAGACTCAAGTCTTCTGTCTCATCTCTGGGCTTATTCTACTTAATCATGTCATTAATAAAGCTGAAATGAATGTACTTTCATATTATAGATCCAAAAATTTAATTATTTTTTTTTAAATTGAATTATATATATTTTTTAAAATCACTTTATTAACAAAGGCATTTACTCCACGCCTCTACAATGCACACTGGATAAGACAATGTTTGGATAGGATATAATCTGAAAGAGCTATCAAATGTAATCTCTAGGATTCTAGCTAAAAGCTACTCCATTTGTGATAGAGGTTGCCACACCTATAGAGATGAAATCACAAGTATTAACAATGACATCCACAAAAAAACCCAATTAGAACTTCACAGGGAGATACAAGTTGAGTCCTATGGGAAGTCCAAGGGAAAGAAAGATCATTAATCAGGGCAGGCTCCATGAAGAAGTGAAAACCTGATTTAGACTTTAAAGGAATCTTAAAAAGCAGAATTAAAATCCTTACTCTGATCAAAACAAGTTGTTTTGACTTTGAACAAAGTTATTTACACATTCTAAGTAAATATCTATAACAATCAATTACAAAAGGGTTGTTTATCTACACCAGTGGATGTAGTTTCTATACTGGAAATTCTCTACACTGATTAAATCAAAATTCCTATTTCCTTTTCCCCTTCACTACTCCAAAAAAAAAAAAAAAAAAAATTCAAGGCAATGCCTTCTACACCAGAGGTGTCAAATGCACAGCCACACACAGCCTTGTGTGTCTTCTCCAGATTAAATGTAACTAGAAAATATTTAACAAAATAAATAAAAACACAATAGAATAGAGATAATATTAATAAGCCATTCTCTAAATTAATAAAGTGGATGGCGTTTCTATTTGAATTTGACAATATTGTTTTACACCACATATTTACATATAGCAGTGATTATCATAGGGGACTCCTTCCCAGATCAGCAGATCCAAGCTATCTATGATTTAGATTAAATAAGTCCTGGAAAATCAGCATACAAACTGAGAGATAAAGTGACTTGTCCATAGTCACACAGCTAGTAAGCAGCTACAGAGGAGGAGTTGAGCTTTTCCAGGCTATTTTATGTGGTTGTTGTTGTCCATTAGTGGTTTTCAGTCATAGCCAACTCTTTGTGACTCTATTTGGGGCTTTCTTGGCAGAGACACTAGAGTGTTTGCCATTTTCTTCTCCAGCTCATTGTACAGATGAGGAAACTGAGGCAAACATGTTGAAGTGACTTGGCCAGGGTTACCCAGCTAATAATTGTGTGAGGCTGGATTTGAATTCAGGTCTTGCTAACTCCAGGCTGGGTGCACTATCCAGTGCACCATCTAGCTGCCCTCCTTTATACTAGGCCCTCTCTATCTTCATGATAATCCATTTATCCCCTAGTGGTGACAACTGAGACAAATTTTGCCCTTAGGTGGAGCACTAGACTGCACTTTCATGATGGTGTCCTAATTATTTTCTGTACAGGACTTGGGAAATATAGGAATTTCTTAAGCTGCAGTCAAGGACTCTTAAATCATAGGTCAACACTTCCTGAGCAAGTGAAAATTGGCTCACTAGGGCTCCTGAATTTTAAAAAGCTATCTATCCTATCAAAAGTATTTTTCCCCTTATTTTTAAGAGAAAGGAATAGAGGTTAGAAAGGAAAAGACTGTCTAGCTGCTGACTAGCCTTCAGACATCCTCTAATGCCAACTTTTAAAAGTTTATACACTTCTGTAAGTGATAAATGAGGTATGCAGACAGCATGTTAATTGGGAACTGAAGCTACCTAGGGGGAAGGTTAATCATTCTAGAAAGGAAATGGAACAGACTCAATTTCCTAATGGCTTACCCCATTGTGAAAACCCCCATCCAATCTCATGACTCAAGGTCCAATGACAATGCTTAATTTGGAGTTCTTGTGGAACAGTTCAGCACGTCTAAAACTTTCTCACCAAAAAGACTGTTTTTGTAACTAAGACTGTGTAGTAAAGGAATGGAAAACTGAGAGGGATAGCATCTGCTTTCAAAATGAATTATGGGCTCATATCTGTAGCTAAAAGGGAACTTGGAGATCACTGTCTAAACTAACTTCATCATTTTCTAGATTAAGAAAATGAAAGGGAGGTCAAGTAAACTGCCCAAGGTCATAGAGAAAGTAAGAGGCAGATCCTGGATTCAAACCCATGTGTCTTCTGCCTCCCTTGTCATGGTAATTGAGCTAGTTAAAAACTTTCCTCTTTCAGTCAGTTTAGGGCTAAAGAAATGATGTTAAAAAAAATATCAGGTCCTTTAGAGACCTGATTTTCTGTGATTACTCATCATCAACCAACTTGATGTTTCTAAGGAAGAGAAAAATTCCAAGTACTTCCCACAGAGATAGTATTTCTTACAAGGCAGGGTCTTTACTTTTACTATACTTGACATAAAGTGACAGTTCAGAGAGTGATCAGAAATCACTGTTGAGGAACTAAAAAACATGGAGATGGAAATGAGCAATGTGTAGGGTTAGAAGAAATGCAGGCATAAAATAACAGAAAAAGAGTGTTCATTTCCATGAGAACCCTTGCTGAGGTCCAGGTGGATACATAGAATAATGGGGAAGAGATGTAAGGAGGACTGTTCTTGTAGCCTGTGGCTCTCTCCTCTCATAGCTAGACACAGTGTCACAAGAGGTATAACACAGAAAGATCTGGGGAGGCCACAGTTATGATTCTGTGCTAGAGGTAAACAATCAGAATGACGATAAAACATATAAGAATAGTAGAGCAGATGAGAAAGTCCAGGGGCCAGAAGTGAAAGGAGGTGATTTCATTCCAGAAGCGACAACTACAAGTAGTTACTTAGGAAAAGAAGTTGTGAAAGCATATTAAAAATCTCCTTTTTAATAAAATTGAAAATATTAAGATAACATTAAATTTAAAGCATTTTTTTCTAAATTCCTTTTCAGTCTCCTGAGAAAATTCCATTGAAGAGAGAATTCAAAGACAAAAAGACTTTCTTTAGGGGAATGGATTAAGGGTGATAACCAAACTTAACTCCAGTCTTGTGTATATCATTGTCTTTCCTACCCTTCAAGTGATTGACATTGGGCTCAGCCAAGGAAAGTGCTCTCTTACGTTGAAAAAAACTTCCTCCTGGTCAGTTTGGATTCTCAATAAAGATCTCTGGCAGGAGCCTCACTGATTTCTCCAAAAATAAGAGACTCAGAGGAATGGAATAATGGAATACTGACTTGGTTGCTTAATTATTTTGGGGAGACTTTTTAAAGATATCTTTCTCTTGAATTTCTTGAACTTCAAGAATTCTCCTACAAATGTTACCTGAAGTCATCCTGGGGCAGAAAGTCACATCTGAGGGCTTAGGCAACTGTGCCAGTTTGGACATCTCCCTCCAGACTAGAAGTACCTGAATATTCTAGTTTAGTTGTTTTTTCTCTCCAACTCTTCATGGTTTTTATCAGTTGCTTTTTGTCTTCAATTCTTCATGACCCTGTTCTTATTTGTATCCCCAGCACTCAGCACGGTGCCTGGCATATAGTAGATATTTAATAAATGTTTATTATATTGCAGCTAATATAATATTATAATGTATTCTATAATAATATAAATTATATTATGTTACATTATGTTGTATTATATTATAAAGAAGGGCAGAAACAAATGAGATCAATGAGGTGTGAGCACCAAAGCTGAAACAAACTCCATAATGATAAGTTTTCTGGTGATGAGCTTTTGGTGGGGGGATAAAGAGCAGGGAAGCAGAGATGATGATGGTGGAGTAAAAACCAAGCAATGTAGCTGGTAGGAAATGGAGAGTTACCTAGGCTTCTGAATCCCTTTAAATGAGGGCTTTAGGAAGTTACCTGTGGGGATGAAGTGTAATATGTAGATTTCAGAGGTGCTACAAAGGGAAAAAAGCAACTAGTTGGCATAGTGGATCAAGGTTGGGGCTAGAGTCAGGAAAACCTTAGTTCAAATCCGGCCTCAAGATACTTGCTAGCCTGAGTTTAAATTTAACCTCAGTTACTTACTAGCTGTGTGACCCTGGGCTAGTCACTTTACCTCAGTTCCTTATCTGTAAAATGAAGTGGAGAAGGAAATGGAAAGTCATTCCAATATTCCATGCCAAGAAAACTCTAAAAGGGATCATGGAGAGTTGGACATGACCGAGCAACAACAACACAAAGGGAAAAACAAAGAATTTGGGCATGGGTAAAGAAAAGGAGAAAAAGAGCATAAAATCTTTGTCCTATTTTTAATCATAACCTAAGTCTAAAATAAATATTACCAGGAGTTTATGCAAAGCTATTCTTTACAAGCAAATGAAGCAGATTATAATATGATTAAGAAAAGTCAAGCAAATACTTAGGAAATCACTAGGGAATGATATCTATTATTCATATTTTATGCAAATGATTCAAAATTGAGGGCTAAAAGAGTTCAGATTTTTCTTCAATTTCTATGTCTTATCAGAAGTAGAATTAGGTCTTGGATGTAGCTTTCCTGATCCCTAGTCTGGTAGTCTGGTATTATTTTCCATCAATAAAATTGCCTTGCCAAACCATATATCTTTTCTAAACAGAGAAAATAACATGAATTTGCCTGGGAAGCAATGTTAGACAGCATGTTGAAATGACTAGATATTACTTTTAGGCCAAATGTTAATAATATCAGAAGCAAACTAGGGAGATGCTGTTAATGGTGCTAGGTCATAGACGTGATAATATCTCATCAATAATACTTCATAAATAAATAGCAAATGAAACGTTGTGGACTGCTTGGTTTTTTAAAGATCAAAAATATTATGCCTTGTTTTTTGCTCTTAAGGAGAAAATATCTAAGAAATAATTCAGATGTTGAATTCCATCAGCATCTGCAAAGTCTCTAGCATGGCCAGCATGATAATGGATTTCAAGGTGCTGATGAATGATTCCTTGCTTTGGAAAGAGAAGATGAGAGCTGATGAAATGATTTAGAGGGCAGAGTTGGATGAAGAATCATCTTTATGGATAGATAAGTCTGATTACTGAGTGGGATGGCAAATTGGACCTGAATTGAAGACACCCCCCTATTCCTTGGATACAATACATTCTAGAGATTTCATTCTGGTCTTTCACTGTGGTATAAAAGGCCATTTCTTCAACTGGTACTAAGTAAAATGATTATATTTGGATTTCACATAGCATTATTCTGGTAGCAGATCCTTTGGCAGTGTTGTATCTTGAGAATTCTTGTGGCCTCAGAATTGGAAGGAAGAAATACAAGAGATAGAGGAAATCATGATTGCAAGTTTTTAAAGGTAGTCTTCCTCAGGGAAGCACAAACTCTCTAAAATAGAAAAAAAATCATGTCCATTTTGTTCTTGAATATAATTGCTTTTACTTCTTGACTACCATACACACATACACACGTGTATGTTTGTATGCATACAAATATATCCATAAATATTTTAGATGCAAGATAAAAATATATAGGAATCTATATTTACACAGCTCTAGTTTTAATTAGTAGACAGTATAAATGCTGCTCTCTCTTTCCTTCTTTCTTTTCCTTAACTTTTTTATCTATTCCTTTTTTCCTCCCTTCTGTTTCCTTTCCTTCCTTTTTTCTTTCCTTTCCCTTTCCTTCTCTTTCCCTTTCCTTGTCTTCCTTTTTCTTCCCTTGCCTTCTGTTCCCTTCCTTTCCCTTCCTTTTCTTTCTTATATTTTGACCTCTGTTTCTGCTCTCTCTCTCTCTCTCTCTTTCTCTCTCTCTCTCTCTCTCTCTCTCTCTCTCTCTCTCTCTCTCTCTCTCTCTCTCTCCCTCTCTACTTATCTGTTTCTGTGTCTATCTTTGACTGCCTGTCTCCCTTATTTTCTCTCTCTAGCTTTTCCCTTGTCCCTTCCCTTTCCTTATATATAGATATATGAGAGAACAATATTGAGATATAAGATTTTTTGCTCTAAGGAATCATGTATTTCATTTTCATTTTTCCTGGGCCCCAAATTCCTTACTACCTTATAATGAGGCGATTGCTTAGGGCCCTTAGTGAAGTAGGATGTTGAAGAAATTAATTGAAAAATTCAGTCAGAAGCATTTTGCTTACATGATTTTGAAAACTCCCTTCCTCTGCTTTTCTAGTTAGAAATCTGGCCTCTCAGTTCTCACGTTGGAATAACTCTCCACTGGGAAAATACAAAGGAAGCTGCCATAATTTTCTAATTCCACTTGAGGTAGAAATGGCACTGACAACATTCATTCACTTAACTTCTGTAGCTTATTTGGAGAATTAGCCAAAGGACTTGAGTCAATTGGATCCAGTTAAGACACCCCTGATGGAAAGTTCAGTTTATTTGCTATAATTATTGGGCTGGTGACTCACACACGTGGTCAAAAAGACATTAAAGCATCCACCTGACTCTTGTTATGATTCTAATTGAGTGTAGTTACTGAGGAGGTTGTCATAATTAAATTGGTGATGATCACATGAAACTCAACATTCCCCTAACTACGTTAAAGTACCTCATTTGCATTTGCTATGATGTTGAGCGAAGGACAAAACAGAGCTCTTTGAAATCTCAATAATTATGATGATAAAACAGCTAAAAAGGATTAATTAAGAGAGTGCCTGTCTTGGAATCAGGAACACCTGAGACTGAGTCCTTCCTCAGACACCCATTAGCTATGTGACCTTGGCCGATTCATTTAACCCTTCTGTGACACAGTTTCCTCATCAATAAAAATGGGGATGACTGTAGCACCTGTATCACATACGAGATAATACCAAAGTCCTAGCTAAATGCAAGTTTTATTATGATGATTGCGGTACTTTAAAATAGCCACAATTTTATCAATATGGATGTTTCTTGCACTGAAATAGAACACAAGCCCACCATATCTTCATAGAGTAACTTCATGAGATGCTATGTCCCCCATCTTCACACACACACACACACACACACATCTGTTATCTACCCTCTGGATGAAGAAGTCAACTGGCCCAGTCATTTGACAACAGAAATGTCGTCCATCACTAGGGCAGTGCTCTAAATCTTAAAAACGTGGTAGGGCCTTCCCAAGTTTGTGCCCAACTGCAATAGCCTTTAAGAATCAAAAATTATCTTTATACCATATCAAAGCCTTGTATTCACAGCTTTTGTGGAAGAGTGGGTGAATGATGATGGTGAGATGAATAACATTTTGTCCTTGTCCTGATTCAAGACATTCAAGTATAATTATCCCTTTACCTGTAGATAATACAACTATCTGCTTAGAAAATGAATAACATAGCGTAATGGTAATTTAAATGGGAAAATCTTTCCCATCCATTAATAGGCCCATGGGACCTGCTTAATTCACACGGAAGCCTAAGTCACATGTGGTGGGAAGAGCTTGCTAAATAGTGGAACAGGAAGGATGGAGCAAAGCTGGGCAGAAGTTGGTCAGAACAATCAGAACTGAGAACGAGAGAAAGGCAGTTAGCTAGACTTGTAAGTGTTTGTTTATAGGAAGGCCTGATAATGTATATAGATTGTTTTGGTCACTATGTTGAGTTTCTTTGTTACTCTGATGGATTTGGCTTTCTGGTGTTGGGATTTGGTTTTCTGATGTCAGAATAAATGTTTTGGTTCTGTCTTCATGTGGAGAGTCTGTTGTATTTCATGATTCAGAATTGCACCAGCATATTCGTGGCTGCCATAATCACTGTGAATATCAAGTTGGCACTACAGATAAGTATATGCTTCTGAGACGTGTAATATCCCCTCCTCCCCAAGTCCCCTACAAGAGGAATTTTAAAGAGCTATATTAAAGAGAAAATTTCATTTTAGTATTTTTGATACTCCAAGAATCAGTGACTCCATTAGTGGGGGTACTCTCAACTACTTTGTGACTGAGTGAAACATCTTTGTTAACTGCTATGGCCAAATGATTCATCAGTATGGCCAATACTTCGATATCTGATACTTTGATATTAACTATCTATAACAGTACAATAGGGAGTAACATCTTCCATTGGTATTTCGTGTGTGGTAACAACAGAACTGATTAGATTTCCTCATTCAAGGAGCTCAAAATTTAATATCCAAGTTTAATCTTTGGTCCAACTATCATTAAAATATTAACTCACTGATGACAGCCTGAAATCTGCTATGGATATTTGTCACACAGACTGCTGTTTGTCCAGTGTTAAAGCAGTTAAGGCAACTGGATAGCACAGTGGATAAAGCACTAGTCAGGAGTCAGGAAGACCTGAGTGAAATCCAGCCTCAGACATTCATTAGCTGAGTAACCACAGGCAAGTCATTCCACCCTGTTTGCCTCAGTTTCCTCATCTGTAAAATGAGATGGAAAAGGAAATGACAAATCACTCTGATATCTTTTCAAGAAAACCTATACAGTGTCACGAAGAACCAGACAAGACTAAAACAACAGAATAACAATTAAGCAAATAAGGGTGTTGGTGATAAAGAACAGAATGGGAATGATGAATGGAAAGACCATCCTGACTGATGATAAAGAGATGCAGAGCTGTGGTTGTATTTTTGTATAATAAACTTGGATGAGTTTCAAATTATGACGGCCATTGTTTTTGTATTTGAAGAAGCCACAAATTGTCCAATTGTGGCTGGCCTGAGTCTGTCTGTCTGTGGTTCTGTCTGTCCGTGTCTCTCTCTGTCTCTCTTTTTCTCTCTCTCTCTCTGTCTCTTTATCTCTGTTTCAATTCTATTTCATTAGTCAAAGGGAGGTGATTTTTAACATTTGTTAGTTATTAACAAGTGAAAGCTATTTTACTATGCTAATAAATTTAATTCAACAAGCATTTACTAAGAACTTACTATGAGTAAAGCACTGTATTAGATGGTATATAGAGTCAAAATGAAAAACAGTGCCTTCCCTCAAAAACCTTGCATTCTACTGAATTTTCAATCAATCTGGATAGTTAGGGGAGGGGATTCATCTAGTTGGATGATCTAGCATTTTTCTCCTAGAAATCTGTTCTCCTAGAACAGAGGTAGCATTCTGGGTCATCAAAAATCCAATAATAAGCAAGTAATCCATGTGACTGAATAAGAATGTCTTGGCTAAAAACTTTAGCTCGGATTGATTTCATACTTAAAAAAAACATTTAATTTAAAAAAAAAAACCATTGCCTTACTATTTTGCAGTGTGAGATTTATCCTGGAGCTATTATACTTCATTGGTTAAGTCAGTGAATTAAACAATTTCTCATCTGATTCAGCCTCCGAAAAGACATTCTTTTGGCCATAAACATGCTACAAATGTTTAATGGTGAGTTATGTCTGAGCTTCGCCTTATCAATTAGTATTGCGCAGTTTGTGAGTATGGAAAAATAATTTTCAAATTCATTGACTGCTTCTCCAGAGCATAGTACCCCTCTGCTTATTATCGTTTTGTTTTTTAAGTTCTATATTGATAAAATGGGAAAAAGAGAATTTCTGATTAACTTCACAAAGTTTTCAATCTCTTTAACCTACTCATAATAATCATAAAAAAGCAGCAACCAGAAATAGCTTGGTAAAAATGTGATTTAAATACCATCAGTTTTGCTGAGCAGTTCTCAGAAAACTATTTTGCAATGAGATCATCCTAATGTTTGTTGATAAACTTCGGTTGTGTCAAAACAAAATGTATGTGGACAAATGCAAAACAGTATATAAATTTTAAAAATGTACATGAAAAATTGTATGTTTTATATGCTGGGCTTGAAACATGTCTTTGAATAGAGTTTCTACTTATGCAAATATTATAAATGCATGTAAATAAAACAATTCCTCTTTTCTACTGATGTCTGTTGATTGAATTTGGGCTGTGAGACAAGAGGACGGGTACCATAGGATCTCTGACTTCAAGGACATGCATCAAAACAATGATGAGTCCTGCATATTTGGGAACATTTCTCCAACTGGAGAAATCTGAGCTCTAATGTGGAAATTCCTTCCCTCAATCTCAAATACTTTGAAGTATAGAGGGAGATAGGGTCAGCTAGGTGGCACCATAGAGCTTGAGACTTGGACGCAGAAAGACTTCTCTTTGGGATTTCAAATCTGGCCTCAGACACTTATTTGCTGGGTAACCCTGGGCAAGTCATTTAAACCCATTTGACTCAGTTTTCTCATCTGTAAAATGAGCTTGAGAAGGAAATGGCAAACCACTTCAATATCTTTCCCAAGAAGAAAGTCCCAAAAGGAGTCATGAAGAGTTGGACACAACTGAACAACAAATAGAGAGAGATAATATAAAGAATTGGGCAGTGTTTATAAATGTTTGAGCAGCGAAAGAAACCAATACTACATTTTTAGCTTGCTTCTTTGTACATTTTTCTGACACTGTGTCAGTCAATGGAAAGATGCATTCAAATTTTCTAGCATTCTGTATCTCCTGTGTCCTACTACTGTCATTGATGATTTTGTATGCCCAGTGCCCTTGGTCAAGATGACATTTTCACCTAATACATTCCCCCTCCAACTCTTTTCCTGAGTCAGACAAGGAGGAGTTCACTAAATAACCAATTCAGATAATTTATATTAGACAAATTAATAAGGTCTTATCATGTCTCTTTATGCTGATATATAGATAATAGATGCATATGTGTATATATAGATGCACACACATATATGTATATATGTATACCTATAACTTAGGCTGTGGTGGTATGTGAGTCAGAGAAGCACTTGGACCTACTTAACTGTAAATATGGTTTCTTGCAGATTAAGTTTCAACACACAACCAGGGTTTACCATCACCTACATGATCCTGCTATTTGTGATTTCTCTTCCAAACACTGAATTTTCTTTTATATATATATATATATATATAATTTATTCATTTTTCAATTCTTAACATTCACTTCCACAAGAATTTGAATTCAAAATTTTTCTTTCCATCTCTTTCCACCCTCCATCCCAGGACAGCATGTACTCCATCCACCCCTTCCTCCAGTCTGCCCTCTCTTCTATTACCCTTCCATCCTCATTCCCCTCTATTTTCCTGTAGGGCAAAATAGATTTCTATACTCCATTTCCTGTATAGCTTAATTTCCAGTTGCATGCTAAAACAATTTTTAAAATTCATTCTTAAAGCTTTGAGTTTCATATTCTCTCCCTCCCTCCCCACCCACCCTCATTGAGAAAACAAGCTATTCAATATAGGTCATACATGTGTAACAATGCAAAACACTTCTATAATATTTATGTTGTAAAAGATTAACCACATTTCCCTCTGTCCTATCCTGTCCTCCATTTATTCCATTCTCTCCCTTGACCTGTCCTCCCACAATAGTGTTTGCTTCTGACTATCCCTTTCCCCAATTTTCTGTCCCTTCTATTATCTTCCCTCTCCTATCCCTTTTTCCTTTGCATTCCTGCAGGGTAAAAGAGATTTCAATATCCAGCTGAGTGAGCAAATACTGAATTTTCTTAACCATTTGTTGCTATTTTCCAGTAATGTTCATGATCCCACTTGTGTTTTCTTGGCAAAGATACTGGAGTGCTTATCATTTCCTTCTCCAGTTCATTTTACAGACAAGGAAACTGAGGCCAGTAGAATAAAATGACTTATCCAGAGTCACACAAATAGTAAGTGTCTGAGAACAGATTTGATCTCAGGCAAATGAATCTTCCTGACTCCAGGTTGGTCCTCTTATCTACTATGCCACCTTGCTGCCCTCTTCTTAGCCATACTCCTTCCCTGATTATTTTTTCTAACCTTTCTCTATTGAACTCTCAAATCAAATGCTCCCTTGGCATAACAGTAACTCCAAGTCTATGTTCTTTCCTTCCCAGACTATTTTCCCTCCACTTTATGACCAAAATACAAGCCCTTGAGCCACTTCCTGATGTCCTTATGTATGGGAAATCTTGCTCAGCTGTGTAGTCCAGCAACCATGAGTGCACACCTCCTGATCTAGAGAATGGCCCCACAGCATCTTCATTGTCACAGGCTGAATAAGCTGTCATTTGGCATTAGATCAACGACAATGTGACAGCCAATGCAAACAGCTACAGACAGGCCTGGCACTTGTTGGCAGCTAGGTACCATCATTTAAATGCCTTCTCTTGGGGGAATCTATCACAAACAAACAAGTCTATTCTATAAGTGCAATAAACTAGACTATTAGTGGACAGATCACTAAGCACCAACCAAAAATCATCATCACTTTTACCTACCAAAACCTTGAAAGAAAGGAACCCAAAATAGGTAAAGTTTAAAAGGGCAATAATTAAAGAGCAGGAAAGGCCTAGAATATGATATTCTGAAGGCTGTCCTGGTCCCACAGCTGCATATACCCTCTGTCTCCAAGCTACTTTGTATTTCTCATATATTCGGTTTTTAGTTATATGCATATATGCACATGTATGTATGTATATATACCTGCATACATATAATTTTTCCCATTAGAATGTATACTTCCCAAGGTCAAGGACTGTATCTCCAGTGCTTAGCATCATGCCTGACATACAGTAGGTAAGCCTTTCAGTGTTTTCTGATTAATTGATGCCTTAGTGGTCTAATCCAACTAGCTATGTGTTAAAACTCAATCCATATTTACAATAAACTGGGTCCAACTCCTCCAGCTCCCTCCCTGACTCACACTGCAACACAGCCTAAATAACAACCACCAACAGCAACCCCACCATAGCCAAATTATAGACATAGATACACATGCATATGAGTACATACATGCATATACAATTAAGTATGTCTATATACTTACACGTATATGTATATACTGATGCATATATACATATGTGTATATACAACTAAGCTAAGGGACTGCAAAGAAAAGAAAAGCAAGGAGGCCAAGGTGAATAACAATAGTAAGAAACAAAAGGAAAGAGAGATGGGCCAACTTGGTCCATTTAATGATTTGCTGTGGCCTGGCACTGCTTCTCCTTTGGCATCTTATGTTCTATTCTGTCCCTCTCATCAGACTTAAGTTGATATTTTGGGCCACCTGGTTTCCCATTAATTACTCTTCTATGTTCTTTCAGAATTACAAGGAGCAATTGGGAGAATTTTCTTCCATGGCATAAATTGTTCTGGACTCTTGACATTTGCTGATTTAAGACCACTGATCTTGTTTCTCTACCTTGGACAGCTCATTCTGGAGGACTTTAAGGACAGGGTACTGAGACAGCATGAACTCCATTTGAATCTTGCCTCAGACATTTACCAGCTGTGTGGCCCGAGGCAAATCAGTTAACTTCCCTCATCTGTCAAATGAAAAAATACTAGCTTCTACCTCACAAGATTATTGGGAGTCAGTATTTCTATATTGCTTTGAAGTTTGCAAAGTATTTTATACTTGTTATCTCATTTGATCCTCGAAGCCATCCTGTGAGGTAAGGACTGTCATTACCTCTATTTTACAGATGAGGAAACTGAGACTGAGAAAGGTGAAATGTTTTGCAAAGCATCACACAGCTAAGAAAGCCTCTAAGACAGGATTCAAACTCAAGTCAGAGGCAGTGGATAGAGTTAGGGCATGGAATCAGGAAGACCTATCTTCCTAAGTTCAGATTTGGCCTCAGGCACTTACTAGTGCCCCTGGGAAAATCATCATTTGTAAAATGAGTTGGAGAAGTAAATGGCAAACCATTCCAGTATCTTTGCTAAGAAAACCCCAGTGAGATCACAAAGAATCAGACACAACTGAACAACAACAAACTCAAATCATCATGACTTCATATCTGTCATTCTATCCACTGTGTCATCTAGATGTGAGGATCAAATAAGATCACATTTTTTTCATCTTAAATATCAAATACTTAATAAAAGCTCATTTCCTTCAATGATGCATTAAGTGCTTCACAAAGCCTAAAGTGATATATACATACTTAGTATTACTATTATTATTAATTTCCAATTTAACAGATTAAGAGTATTTCTAACTATCTTTCCACCTCAATCCATCCCCAAAATATCAATTTTTTATATCAGTTTCAGGAGTTTTTGCAGATTTTCATTTTAATATTGAAGGATAAAAATACCTGCGTCTTGCTTTTCAATTGTGTTAATCACTATGTCCACTATGAGAAAACCTAGCTCAAGTGGTGCTAACATCTGTCATGGGGAATGACAGTGATGTCATTCACAGAGAGCAATGACACATTTTTTTTTCCTTTTTACTTATCAACAGCCTTAAGGCTGTTTAAAGGTGTTATCATCAAATTTTTCTCAGTGTCAGTAACAAAATTCCTCTCCACAAGGCTTCTTTGCTAGGAGCATGATAAACTGGTACCAAGGAAAGACACCTATTTATATACAAGATGCTTGCCAAGCTCCTAAAATATTTGTTTAGCTCCCTCCCTTTTCAAAAAGGAGCTTGCTTAAGTGGGGAAATTACTTGTGGTCCTCTCGGAGCCCCATTTCATATTTGTTAAGCATATTCTCTTACCTCTCCTTTTTTTACTTCCTTGTGTTTTCTAACTTGTTGACAATCTCAATCTTTGGTGCCTGCTACCTTGGCATATAATAAGATGACTATTCTGTGTTTATCAGGATAGACTTTGGGAACCAAAAGAAAGAGATATGTGATTAAATCAAGCCAAGCCATAGACAACTAGATAATTTGTAGAGTAATTGCTGATTTAATATTGAGCCTCCCTTCCCCTACCTCCATCTCTTTGGAGTAGCTCACAACTGGTTTTACTTAGTTGGATTTCTAATATTAAAAATGTCAGAATTTTCTCTTTCAAGATGCATCCTCCTCATGTATAGTATGACAGCCAACTCTTACATATCAACATTCTAAGTCAAATTGTTTCTGGGGCAAGCAGAGACATCTGAAAAGACTGGCATCATCCTCTAAAGATTCTTTATTCATCTGGCCTCTGGAACTAACTATGTGATCCTGGACAAGTCATTTGACCTATGTTTGTCTCATATTCTTCATATGTAAATTGGGGTTCCTAATAGTGCCCACTTCCCAGGATTGTTGTTAGGATCAAATGATATAATACTTGTAAAGTTTCTGGCATGAAGCAAACCCTTAATAAATGCTTGTTTCTTTCAATGAGGCACAAAGTTCCTTTGATGGGAAGAAATATCTCTCATTTCTCCACTAGAAAGAAAGCAAATCCTGGTATACCTGGGAGAGGTAATATGCTGATTTAAACTCAAACTAAAGTGATTGATTCCAGTTTCTTTCTTTTTGCTGATTTTGAGGGGGGGAGGGGTGACACTTCTAGACATCAGGGAGATACTGGTTGCCTGAATGAAGGGATGAAAAGATACAGAGATATCAAAAGTTTCAGAATTTTGATTATGGTTGTGTTTGAGAAGGATCAAGGAGAAGTCACACTGAGCAGCCATAGATAGGTTCCACATAGGTAGAATCTTGGCCACACCTGTAGGACTCTAATTAGAGAAGGCAGAAGTGGCTGGCTATATCTCTGCATCTGATGTATCAAGGGTAAGAAGAGCACCTTTCTAAAAGACCACAATTGGGAAGATGAAGGAAGTTCTTAGGATTATATGAAGCATCTTCCCATATAGGAATGAAAACAGGTTAACCTTATTGAGTCCCTTATAATTTCTCTTTCATGTTTACCTTCCTATGATTCTCTTGAGTGTTGTGTATGAATGTCACATTTTCTACTCAGTTCTGGGCTTTTCATCAGGAATGATTGGAAGTCCTCTATTTCATTAAATATCAATTCCTCTCCCCCAAAGGATTATATTTAGCTTTGCTGGGTAGATTATTCTGTATTGTAATCCTAGACTGAAATCTGCTTTTCAGAATATCATATTCCAAGTCCTGCATTCCTTTAATGTGAAATCTAAATCTTGTACACTAAATCTGCTAAATCTTGTGTGATGCTAACTGTGGCTCCATGATATTTGTATTATTTCATTCTGGTTACTTGCACTATTTTTTCTTTAACCTGGGAGCTCTGAAATTTGGCTATAGTATTTATGGGAGTTTTCATTTTGAAAATTTGAAAATTTCAGTTCTCTTTCAGGATGTAGTTGGCATATTCTTTCAATTTCCATTTTGCCCTCTGAATCTAAGATATCAAAGCAGTTTGATAATTTCTTGAAATATGATGTCTAGGCTCTCTTTTTGTTAGGTATACCAATAATTTTTTTCTAAATTTGCCAATAATTTAAAATTTTTCTCTCCATGATCTATTTTTTCCATTGAGATAATTTACATTTCATTCTATTTTTTTCATTCTTTTAACTTTGTTTTTATTGTTTCTTGAAATTTCACAGTCATTAACTTCCACTTGACCAATTTTAATTTCTGAGGAATTATTTTCTTCAATGAACTTTTGTATTTCTTTTCCATTTGGCCAATTCTGCGTTTTAAGATTTTCTTCTCTTCAGTAGATATTTATGCCTCTTTGCATTAAACAAATTTTGTTTTTTAAGGCATTATTTTCTTCAGTATTTTTCATGCCCCTTTTTTTAAACCAAACTAGTAATTGTTTTCATTTTTTGTATCACTTTTGTTTCTTTTCCCAACTTTTCCTCTACCACTCTTATCTCTTTCTTTAACTTTTCTAGGAACTCTTTTTGGGCTTCAGTCCAAATAGTATTTTTCTTTGAGGTTTTGTTTGTGGCTGTTTTCATGTTGTTTTTTTCTTCTAAGTTTATATCTTGGTCTTCCTTGCCACCATAATTGCCTTTTACGTTCAAGTTCTTTTCATTGTTGTTGTTTGCTCTTTTTCCAGCCTATTTTTTCATTTTGAACTTTTGGGCTTTGCTCACTTGGGTCTACAGAGGTACTGTACCAAGCTTCAGGCTTTTGTCATGCTACTGTCTTAAAAGCTAGTTCTGGGGTCTGCAAGTTTTCAGTGCTTCCAAGGTGTTGCAACCCAGGGAGAGATGTGAACACTGTGCTTCTGGTCTGCCTTCTGATCTTTACCCAGGAAGGGCCCCTGCTCCCCTCCTGCTGCAAGTGCTAGCACTCCTCTTGTCCCTGGGCCTCTGCTCCCTTGTGACCAATCACAGGTGCTCTTCTCCACCCTGGAACTGAAACTTGGAGCTGCTTATGAGCTTTAAAGTTGCCAACCAGTGGCAGCTATACCCAGTGCCAATGAAGGGTCCCATGTAATCTCTTTCTGATTTCTGTTTGCTCACCTTAATTGTCTCTGGACTGAGGGCTCCTGAAGCTGTTGCTCCTGATGATGATGATGCTCTCTCCACTTCCAAGGCTTACTGCTGGTGCTCCTGCATTGCTTTGGGTCTATGTCCACCCCAATAAAATAGACCTCTCCTGTGGACCTACTAAGTTCTCTTGGTCTGCATAAATGTCTCCCTCTGATCTTTTGTTGGCTCTGCCACTCTAAAATTTGTTATGATGTGTATTTTAAAGTTGTTTGGAGAGAAATGTTGGAAGAGTTATCCTCAGTCCTACCCTCTTGACTCTGCGCTGCATGCTCTATAATTAACATGCTTTCATTCATTTTAGTTGTTCTCTTCTGTTCCTTCCATCTTCTGGCACTCACTGAGGTCCAATAAGTTAGACTACATTCTCTTTAAAGAAGTGAGGAGGCCATCCTTATGACTTGATCAATCCCGAATCAATGTTATATCTTCACTGATTCTTTTATGGTTGAGTAAATCTCTCTGCGTTAAATATTTGTGGCTCATAAATTTCATTGCACTCCAGTTTGAAGCCTGAACCTCTGCATTTGTCTTCTCTAGATGAAGATGTCCTTTCTACCCTCTTCAGTCTTTGGATTCCAGTACTGCCTGCCTTTGCCCCTCCCACAATTTTCAGCAGGGAAACATCAGACATTCACTCTGACCAATTCTATCCTTGTAGTCTATCAGACATCTAACCATATGACTTTAAATCTGACATTTTAAAGGCTACTTCAGAATACATTTCATGATGTATGTGCCATGTTGCAGGACTCAGCATCAGACAGATCCAACATGAAAAAGTCACCCAAAGAGCATTTGTTCGTAGCTTGACAACTTTAACAGATGGATAGAGAGGTTAGACTTGAAGAAAGAAAAATATCTCTGAGTAGTGTCTTCACCATAGATTTGGTTTTATTTTTTTCTCATAACAACTCAACAATAACCATCTTTTAAGTAGGTACATTGCACAAGACACTACTCTATGTGGGGGACACAGAGATGAACCAGGGGTCTCTTCCTGAACAACTCAAAGGGAGAATATCTGAAATTCCTATTTTATGATCACTAGAGGTAACACAAAGAAGACACCCCAGGACTGATCAAAAATAACACTACAGAATCTGTGTAACCTACACAGCTAGTTATCTGTAGTGATGTCACATTTTGGAAAAGAACTAAATTACATAGAATTTTTAAAAAATCAAGCACAGCAAACTGACATGTTTTGACATTGAGGCCAACTTTACTGGTGTGACAAAGTTTTAATACATGCAAAGCCATTTAATACATGTAGCCACTCCATTAAGTTTGACAAATATTTGTTAAATAATGTTAAGTCATCCAAGGCATTCTGTTCATGCTGGGAACAGTAATTTTAAAAAATGAAATAATCACTGTATTCAAGGCACTTAAAATCTACTGGGTATGTGGAATATGCCTTTGTATCCCCTACAATGTGTGTGTCTCTGCATGAATGCAATGTTCTACGTGCAATAGGAGAATATTCTTTAGATCAGGAAGGTACTTATCCAATCCAACCCCCTATATACTCAAAAAATGGTGAATGAATGAATACTTGAAAATTGTACAAATTCATACCCTTCTCCCCAGAAGAGCCTCCTAAGGAAGAGAGAGAACAAGATCAGGAAATGATAATAAAGAAAAATTTAGTATAATAGAAAAAGCACTAGATTTTTTATTCTGAAAACATGGATTTTAACTGTGTTAGTAAATTGCATTCTCCCTCTAAGCCTTGATTTTCCTCATCAGAAAAATAGAATGACATTTATACTACCTATCTCACAAAGTTTTAATGAGAAAAATGTTTTCTAGATCTTATAGGGATGTAGAAATATGAGCTGCCATCATTATATTCCCCAGATTTCTTGATGAATGTATAACTGACCAGTAGAGGTCAAGAAATCATCTTTCTTCCCCAAAATAAAGAAGACTCCCTGAACTCAAGAAATCATCAAGGAAAATTGCCCTGAGGTCCTAGATCCAGAGGGCAAAATAGTCATTGAAAGAATCTGTCAATCACCTCCTGAAAGAGATCCCAAATAGAAAATGCCAAGGAATTTTTTGCCAAATTCCAGAATTATCAGGTCAAGGAAAAATTTCTGGAAGCAGCCATAAAGAAACAATTCAAATGTCAAGGAACTACAGGCAGGATCACACGGGACCTTGAAGCTTCTACATTAAAAGATCAGAGGAATTGGAATATGATATTCCATAAAGTAAAGGAGCTTGGACTACAACCAAGGATCAATTACCCAGAAAAACTGAGCATAATCTTTCAGGCAAGGAGATGGACATTCAATGATATAAGGGATTTCCAGACCTTCCTGATGAAAGGCCAGAACTCAATAGATAATTTGATCTTCAAATACAAGATTCAAGAAAGGCATGAAAAGATAAACAGGGAAGGGGAAGAAGAAAGAACTTGTTATTCAATATGAGCAAACTGTTTGCATCCCTATATGGGAGGGTGATACTTGTTAATCTTGAGAATTGTGAATTTATTATGACATTTAAAAGAAAGATACATAGATAGAGGGAGTGGGTATAAATTAGACAATATGATGACAAAAAATGTAATTAAAGGGTACAGAGGGATTGTAATGGGAGAAGAGGAAAGGAGGAGGCAGAAAAAAGGTAAATTACACCACAGGAAGAGGCACAGAAATATATTATAGTAGAGGGAAAGAAGGGAGGGAGATAAGTATTGTGTGAGCTTTACTCTTGTCAGATTTGCTTCAAGGAGGGAACAACATACTCAGTTAAGTACAGAAATCTAACTTGCCCTACAGGCAGTAGGAGGGGGAAGGGAAAAGAAAAGAGAGAGAGTAGTTAGAAGGCAGGGAAGAAATGGTAAGGGAAAAGGGAAATAAAAGGGGGGGCTGATAGAAGGGAAGGAAGAGTGAGAGAGGTGGTGGTCAAAAGTAAAAGTCTTTTGAGGAAGAGAAGGAAGGGAGAAATAAAAGCATAAACAGGGTGGGGGAATAGGATGGAAAGAAAGACACAGGCAATAATCATAACTGTGAATGGGATGAACTCTCTCATAAAAAGGAGGCAGATAGTAGAACATTATTTACAAGAAACATATTTGAGAGGTGAATAGAATTCTGGATAAGGCAGATATGATAGACCTCTGGAGAAAACTGAATGGAAATAGAAAAGAATATACCTTTTTCTCAGGTGTACACATACACAAAAATTGACCATGTAGTAGCACATAAAAACCTCACAATCCAGGGCAGAAAGGCAGAGATAGTCAATACATCCTTTCCAAATCATGATGCAATAAAAATTATATGTAATAAAGGGCCATGGAAAGATAGACTAAAAGTAATTGGAAAGTAAATAATCTAATCCTAAAGAATGACAGGGTCAAACAACACATGATAGAAAAAATTAATAATTTCATTCGAGGAAATGACAATAATGAGATAACCTATCAAACTTTATGGGATGCAGCAAAAGCATTTCTTAGGGGAAGTTTTACATCTTTGAATGCTAACATGAATAAAATAGAGAAAGAGAAGCTCAATGAATTGGTTATGCAAATGAAAAGGTAGAAAAAGAACAAATTGAAACTTCCCAATTAAATACCAAATTGGAAGTACTGAAAACCGAAGGAGATATTAATAAAATTGAGTTAATGAATAAAAATAAGAACTGGTTTTTATAAAAAAAAACAACAGTAAAATTGATAAATCTTTGGTTAATTTGATTTTTTAAAAAAAGAAAGATGAAAACCAAATTACCAGTATCAAAAATGGAAAGGGTGAAGTCACCTCTAATGAAGAGGAAATTAAAACAATAATTAGAAATTTCTTTGCCCACCATATGCCCATAACTGTGACAATGTAAGTGAAATAACTGAATATTCAAAAAAATATAAATTGCCTAGATTAACAGAAGAGGAAGTAAAATACTTAACCCCATCTCAGAAAAAGAAATTGAACAAGCCATCAATGGACTCCCAAGGAAAAAATCTCCAGGGTCAGATGAATTTACAAGTGAATTCTATCAAACATTTCAAGCACAGTTAATTCTAAAACTATATAGACTATCTGGGAAAACTGGTAAAGAAGAAATCCTACCAAATTCATTTTATGGTACAAATATGATTCTGATACATAAGCTGGGAAGAGCCAA
Source organism: Bettongia penicillata ogilbyi (assembly GCA_023548195.1). NCBI lineage: Eukaryota > Metazoa > Chordata > Mammalia > Diprotodontia > Potoroidae > Bettongia > Bettongia penicillata. The sequence continues at coordinate 137,739 of JAJHZJ010000149.1, forward strand.
AACAGAAAGAAAAGTATAGACCAATTTCCCCATTGAATATAGATGCAAAAATTTTAAGTAAGAAATTAGCAAGAAGATTACAGCAACTTATCCTGAGAATAATACACTATGATCAGGTGGGATTTATTCCAGAATGTAGGTCTGGTTCAATATCAGGAAAACTATCAGCATTATTGACTATATCAACAACAAAACTAAGAGAAACCAAATGATACAGAAAAAGCTTTTGACAAAATACAACACCCATTCCTATTGAAAATACTGGAGAGCATAGGAATAAACGAAGCCTTCTTAAAATAATGAGTAGTGTCTACCTAAAACCATCAGCAAGAATTATATTTAATGGAGATAAGGTACATGCATTTCCAATAAGATCAGGGGTAAAACAAGATGTCCATTATCAGAATTGTTATTCAGTATGGTATGAGAAATGTTAGCTTTAGCGATAGAAGAAAAAGAAATTGAAGGAATTAGAATAGGCAACAAAGAAACTAAGTTATCACTCTTTGCAGATGATGTAATTATATACTTAGAGAATCAAATAAAAACCTACTTGAAACAAGAAATAACTTTGGCAAAGTTTCAGGATACAAAATAAACCCACATAAATCATCTACATTTCTATATATTACTAACAAAGCACAACAGCAAGAGCTAGAAAAAGAAATTCCATTTAAAGTTACTGTAGACACTATAAAATATTTGGAGTATATCTGCCAAAACAAGCCCATGGACTATATGAACACAGTTACAAACACTTTTCACACAAATAAAGTCAGATCTAAATAGCTAGATAAACATCAGTTGCTTGTAGGTAAGCTGAGCTAATATAACAAAAATGAGAATTCTACCTAATTTAATTTACTTATTCAGTGCCATACCAATCAAACTACCAAGAAATTATTTTCTAGAGCTAGAAAAAATAATATCAAGATTCATCTGGAAGAACAAAAGGTGCAAAAAATCAAGGGAATTAATGAAAAGAAAAACTAGAGAAGGGAACCTAGTCATACCAGATCACAAGTTGTATTATAAGCAGCAATCAACAAAACCACTTGGTACTGGCCAAGAAATAGAGGGGTAGATCAATGGAATAGGTTAGGTACACACAAAACTCAGTAGTCAATGATTATAGTAGTCTACTATTTGATAAATCCAAGGACCCCAGGTTCTGGGATAAGAACTTACTGTTTGACAAAAACTTATGGGAAAACTGGAAAATAGTGTAGTGGAAACTGAGGATAGACTAATGCCTGACATCATATACCAGAATAAAGTCCAAATAGGTACATGATTTGGGTTTAAAAGTGGATACTATAAACAAATTAGGGCAACAGGGAATAGTTTATTTGTCAGATTTATGAAGAATGGAGAGATTTATGACCAAACAAGAGATAGGGAACATTATGAAATGCAAATGGGTAATTCTGATTACATTAAATTGAAAAGTTTTTGCACAAACCTAATGCTGCCAAGATTTAGGAGGGAAGCAGAAAACTGGGAAAGAATTTTTATAACTAGTGTTTGTGATAAAGGCCTCATTTCTAAAATATATAGAGAACTGAGTCAAATTTACAAGAATACAAGTCATTCCCCAATTGATAAATGGTCAAAGATATGAACAGGCAGTTTTCAGAGGAAGAAATTAAAGCTATCAATACTCATATGAAAAAATGCTCTATATCACTATTGATTAGAGAGATGCAAATCAAAACAACTCTGAGGTACCACATCACACCTATCAGATTGGCTAACATGACAAAATAGGAAAGTGCTAAATGTTGGAGAAGATGTAGGAGAATTGGAACACTGCTGATCCAACCACTGTGGAGAGCAATTTGGAACTATGCCCAAAGGGCTATAAAAATGTGCATACCCTTTGACCCAGCAATACCTCTTCTAGGGTTGTATCCCAAAGAGATCATAAAAACAGGAAGCCCACATGTACAAAAATATTTATAGTGGCTCTTTTTTGTAGCAGCCAGAAACTGGAAATCGAGGGCATGCCCATGAATTGGGGATAGGCTGAACAAATTGTGGTATATGAATGGAATACTATTGTGCCATAAGAAATGATGAACAGACTGACTTCAGAAAAACCTGGAAAAACTTATATGAGCTGATGCTGAGTGAAATGAGCAGAACCAGGAGAACATTATACACCGTAACAGCCGCAATATGCGAGGACTGTTTCTAATAGAATTAGCTCTTCACAGCAATGCAAGAACCTAAAACATTTCCAAAGAACTCTTGACACAAAATGCCATTTACATCTAGCGAAAGAATTATAGAGTCAGAATGCAGAATGAAGCAGACTATTTTCTATTTTGTTATGTTTTGTTTTGATTTGGTTTTTCTCGTGATTTCTCCCATTCATTTTAATTCTTCTATGCAACATGACTAATTTGAAAATGTGTTTAATAAGAATATATGTATAGAACCCACATAAGATCTCATGCCATCTTGGGAAGGGAGGGACAAAGGAGGGGGAGAAAAATTAAAATATATGGAGGTGATTGTTGAAACTGAAAATAAATGAATTAATTTCTTTAAAAATGAGGAATAAGGTAGGTAAAGAAAGTAGTTGTTTTCTTGAGATGTGACTCCTGGACAACTGATACCAAAGTGGTAAAACTTTATCTTCTTTCTCCCCTCTCTTTCATGGGAGTTTGCAGCCTTTTCCTCTGGGCACTGGGGCAGAGGAGAGAGGCAGATAAGTATTTAACTTTCTTTCAAATGTTTTATTTGCCTTTTATAAACAAAGGGTGAACACCCAGCATCTGCTAATGGGGTATATTTATTAGAAATATAGTTGGGAGGAAGCAGTTGAGGAGGAACCATCCCCATAAGAGAGAAAGAGATAGATCTAACTCTTTGGTGTTTTGTCAGAAGTAATACGTATAATTTGAGTCTCAGAGCTAGCAACAAAATAATGATCATTTGATCAAAATAACAGATGATCAAAATAACAGATCATTTGATGACTATTTTGCAGAAAGGAAATGAAGCATTTATATTGGGAAATCCACTTGAGCAATAAGCCAGTAGTAATAGGACGGAAAGAGAGGAGAAACTGAACAACTCATATCACCACATCATCTCTTTTACACTGCTACAATTACATTCACTAATCACCTTAGAAACATCATTCACACCGTAGTGCTTGCTGTGCTCTTGTCTTCCCTTTCACAGCACTCATTCCCAAACATAACTTTCCTTTCCCTTTTCACCTCTCCCAATCGTACGCATCTTTCCAAGTCCAATTCAAAGCTCACATTCTCATGCGACCTCTTTCTTGTAAACCTTTGACAGAAGTAATCTCCTCTTTTCTTGGACTTGTAGGACACTTATTGTCCTACCATTAATTTGACGCATTTCCCTTACAGGTTGCTATTGCTAATTATCCTTCTGTGTATATAGACCAGTTGCCTCAACTAGGTTCTAAGCTCCTTGCTAGAGAGACAAAGCTGGCTTCTCTTCACTCTTTATAGCGTTGTAACAAAGAGCTTAGATCAGATCTATGTGAATAATTGTTCATCGACTAGGAAGACTACAAAGTAGAATGGAATGGTCAGGTACAAAAGATTTGGGTTTGAATATATAAAATAGAAACCGTAATACTTCTATGACACGCCCACATCATGAAGTTGTGGTGAGGAAAGTGTTTAGTAATAGAAATGTGGACTACTCACTTTCTGTGGCAGCAAAGAAGTCGGGGGATGCATAAACAAACTGTCATACATAAATGTAAGAGGACATTGTTGTGCTGTAGAAATAACAAACATAATGAATATGGAGAATCATGAAAAGAGTTAAATGAACTGATGCAAAATGAAGTATATTAAATAGGAAAACCATACACCCAATGACTAGAACAATATAAATTGAAAGAACCACCACAAAAAAATGAAAATTAACATTGTCCAATAACAAAGAACAGACATGGCCTCAAAGAAGAGAAATCGGAAGACATCTCATTCCATTCCAACAAAGAAGTGAGGAGGGCATGAGTATATAATGTCATATTTTTAAAAATATATATTAATATTCAAAATTTAAAGCTGTATTAATAATTGTAAAGCTCTTAGCCCATTGTAAGCACTATAGTATAATTATTATTAATTGGTTTAACTGATTTATCTTCCTCCTCCTTTTTTTCTTTTTAAATTGTTTTGTTATAAGGCATGATTATCTAGGAGGAAGAACAGGGAAAGTTATAGGAGAAAATCTAGGTCATGTAAAAGCAAAAGATATCAATAAAATCTATTTTTAAAAGAAAGTGAGCTGCTATTATTAGTAGTATTGGAAAACTAAATGAGATCAAATGTTCTGTAACCTTCTATACTAGGACCTACTGCTCTCCAGGGAAACTTCACATAGTTATTGTCAGACATGGCCTCTTTCCTTCATTGAATGTCATTTTGTCCTTAAAATTCTATGAAATGAAATGCTCTCCCTCTCTGCTACTGTCCCTCTCAGTAGTCTGATGTACACATGCTCAAGCATTTGATCATGTAATTTGAAATTTTGTCATTTAAGATGGGAACCGGGAGAAAGGAAGGGAAAGAAAAATGAGCTAATACTTTTTTACATTAACAAGGTGCACACAAATACGTATAAGATTTTTTGTTTGTTTCCTTTTAAAGAAGTTGAATACCAGGACAAATACTGTTTTATTGGTGAAGCTATTCAAATGTAATTATTTTCAGTAAAGCCAGAGAGTGGGGTTTCTGACCTCAGAGGGTCAATGGGTGATTCACAAATGTTTAAGGAATCACGTTTAAATTTTTGTTCACAGGTCACCTTTCTCCTTGGACTCTGATGTGAAGAGTCTCACAATTTATTGCATGACCAAAAAAACTCCTGAAAAGTCAACCAGTTGTTACCAAAAACCAAATGGAGACAAGCCTTAGAGAAATTACCCCTGGAAGTGGCTTTAGAGAGAAACTAGTCCAACTCACACATTTTACAGATGGCAGATCTCAGGTCCTGAGAGATCAGGTGAATTTCTCAGATCACACAGTGGGTAGGAAGCAACATAAATAAGAATCAGACTCAGTTCCTCTTGTCTTTCTGGTTCCAGATTTCACAAGTGCTCCAGTGACTCTGGCTGATTCATTTCTGGATAGGTCAGAAAATCAAGTCTTTTTTTATTTCTATCAGGGAGTTAGATGCCACTCTGTGTTGGCTCCTTCTCTGCCCTTTGTTTGTCTGCCTGTTATCAACCTCCCCCTATCCTCTTGTTCCTTTGATTCATAGAATTAAAGGAATTCATGTTTACTCCCTGGTTTTCTTGTACCAATACCCAAGAATTTGTCTTCTGCATCTATCCTAACCTTAGAAATCCTTCAAGGCCCAGGGCAGAACTGATCAAAGAAATTTCAGAGATTGGCTATGTTTAGGGAATACTATAAAAATCACTCCTGTGAGCATAATCTACTCTGGGGATGCCTCTGGTCTCTAGAGCTCTATTATAGGCATTTTCATGACCTCAAAATGATAGAACTCTTAATACTCCTTTAATACTGCTAAATTTTAAAAAGCATTTCCATTTTTAAGATGAGGAAACTGGGGCTCATAGGGGTTAAGAAGAGAAATTTTGTATCTTCTCCCTTAGCTATGATTGATTTCCAAGAGTTTTTTAATCAGGAGATGTTTCCTAGGTTCTGAAGGCAGAATCGTATAGTAGACAAAGGGACTTGGGAATGACATGGGTTAGAAGCCCATCTCTGACACCAGCTTTGTGACCATAGACAAGTCACATAACATTTATGAGTTTCAGTTCTTTAGCTCTGAAATGAGGATCCTAATATCATACAGAGAGTGTTTGCAAAGCTCAAAGCCTTTGAAAACCTCAAAGTGGTCAACTAGACCATTATCCACAAACGGGAGTAATTGTGAGTTGGTGTCCTCATTACTTGTGGCTTATGCCCTTTGCAAATCAGTCTTCAAGATTAATCCACAATGTTATTATTCTATCAAGCAGCCTGTGCTTTGAATTAAGTAACAGAGGGGGTCGACACGAATCAGGAGGGATGATGGGATACACTGTCCTCATAGTTGGTTAATCGGTGTGCTGGCCATGGTACGTTTCTAGTCTGTTGTGGTCTCTCTTACCCCAGCATGCCTGGAGTAGTTTCAACAAAAGAATCCCCCAAAATTTCTTCAAACTCAAATTTCTGGTTCCAAATCCAAAGTAAAGCCTTCTCTCTCCACGTCTTCACCACCCTCTCTCTCTACCCAAATTCAAAATCTGACATGTAAAATTTCAAACAGTGCCTTATTGTAGTAACACTCTGGTTATCCCTAAATATGTTATTTCAAGGAAGGCTGAAAAGTAACTTAATGCATTTGGTCCCAGTCTCTGCTTTATTATTTTTTGTGGTGTTTTGTTTGGGGAGGAATCTGTACTTAATTGTTAATGGGTTGTATGAAAGTCAATGAAGATGAATTCGTATACTCTCCCACAGTGGGAGGCGGTAGAGGAATGAATTCAATTCACCTAAAAGTATACTTACTGACATCCCCTGGGAGAAAAGATGGCACAAAAGAAACATTATCCCCCACCAGCAGCAAGGCTTATAGACAGGTCTGGGGATACTAGACTGAGTGGAGACATTTCAAAGAGAACATTTATCATATTTGTTCTCTAGATGTGGCAAAGGCTGGAGGCAGTTATTTCAATAAAAGATCACACCAGAGAAGAAATCCAATTAAAAATTTAACTCCTGTCCCCACCCTGCTGTGGTTTGGTTCAATTTTGAGCTGTCAAACAGAATTTGATTCATTGAGGATGACAGAAAGAGTAATTGGAGGAGTGAGTAGGAGACCATGCCCTGCTAGAAGCAAGAGGAAGCATGAGATGGATTACAAAATAACACAAATAGAACTCTGTACATCAGAAAAAAGTCATTTTATAGAAACAAGTGTCTGAAGGAAATCTTCCCATTAGTACAATTCCTTCCTCCACATCACATGCCCACTTAGGCTCATTTTGGGATTCCTTCTCTCTTAGGTAGGCTCTTTCAAATCAGTTGGAAAACTTTTCACTAACACCTCTCATTATGTCCAGGGTTGTGGCCATTAGGGGGTGTTACCTGGGATACCACTTGTCAAATATCCTTAGGAAGGAGGCGAGCCCACCAAAATATGAAGCCTAGTTGCCAGATGTTTAGATCATTCATTTAAAGAACATTTTTTTTTAATTAAAAACAAATAGTGAGGTGGGCCTGCAAAGACAATCTTATTCATATACTGCTATAAGATTTGCAAGGCCCTTTACATATGTTAATTCATCATCATAACTCTTGGAAGTATTATTAAGGTATTATTGGCATAATTATACAGGTGAAGAAACTGAGGCTCAGAGAAAATGATTTGTCCGTGATCAGACAGGTATTCTGAGGTCAGGTTCTTCCCCTCCAGAAGTTAGCCCAATGCTTTGCACACAAGTATACATTTCTCAGTGTCTGTAAGGGAATTGCCAACCCCCAGCCTCTTGGACGGCATTCACTAGTCACGACTCAGGTAAACTGAGGGGAGACTGGTAAGGCATGAACAAGATGGCTCTGGGAGGAAGGGTTCCGCCCCTGTTTTGTTCAAGGCTATTTCCCAGGCCCTGGTGATTTTACCACCGATGCTACCCAAATTAATTATCCTATAGAACTTTATGAAAGGCTCACTACATGCGTGGAAAAGGTCTATGAAAAGATACCAGTTAGAGGAGAGAAAAAAATCTTCATTAATTAATTTGAAACAACTGATTTTTGTGCTCGTGTACAGAATGTGGTCACTAAAGTTATGGGAGAAGTGGAAGGTACTGTTGTAGTTATCAAAGATATTCTGAGAAATGGATGCAATGCAGACTGTAGAAAGGCAATGATAGGGCTGCCTAGAGATGCAGGAGTGGAGGAGATGATACAAAGATGTGGGGATGTAGGTTCAGTAATGTTTGCTGCTCATGTAAAAGAACAAGTGAGACGGCAATATCGAAACGAGACCAATAAAAAGGAAAGAAAAAAGTGTTACCAGTGTGGAAAAACAGGTCATTTTAAAAAGTATAAGCCATGCAAAGTGAGGAAGACCTTTGTGGGCACCAAGGCCATCTCCCATCTGGTGACCCATGATGCCCGCACCATCCGCTATCCAGCTCTGCTCATCAAAGTGAACAGCACCATTCAGATCAATCTGGAGACTGGCAAGATCACAGATTTCATCAAGTTTGATACTGGAAATCTGTGTATGGTGACTGGCGGAGCTAACTTAGGTTGAGTTGGGGTCATCACCAACAGGGAGAAACATCCAGGCTCCTTTGATGTGGTCCACGTGAAGGATGCCAATGGCAACAGTTTTGCCACCAGGCTTGCCAACATTTTTGTTATTGGCAAAGGTAACAAGCCTTGGATTTCTCTGCCCCAAAGTAAGGGCATCCGCCTCACCATTGCCAAAGAGAGAGACAAGAGGTTGGCAGCCAAACGGAGCAGTGGGTGAATGTTGGCACATTATCATGTTTTCTCTGGCCAAATAAACACCTTATAAAGTAAAAAAAAAAAATTAACTAAATTGGCAGAAGAATTAGATGAGGAGGCAGATGTTGGTTTTACACCTGAAGAAACAGCTTCAAAGATAACTCAGTTCTTCAAAAGTTTAAGTTCATGGAATCATATTAAAACATGGTTCTCTCCTTTATTGATAGGCTTTGTATTAGTATTGCTAGAACTGCTGCTAGTGCTTATGTGTATCAGATTTGCTTTGCGAGGCTTCCAGGATGCTCTAATATCCAGCAGACAGAATATCATTATTCTCAAGGAAAGATGGGTCAAAACAAAAAGGGGGAATTGTAAGGGAATTGCCAACCCCCAGACTCTTGGATGGCATTCACTAGTCACAACTCAAGTAAACTGAGGGGAGACTGGTAAGGCATGAACAAAATGGCTCTGGGAGGAAGGGTTCCACCCCTATTTTGCTCAAGGTTATTTCCTGGGCCCTGGGAGAACAAAGAAGGCCCAAGATGTTTTTCTTTCTAGGGGCTACATGTCCGTCCTGGGCAGTCCTGGTCATAGGTATAGTATTTCCTTATTAGGGCAAACTATTTGCTGATAGGTGCACCTAGGGCTCTGGTGTCAGGAAAGAGGTAAAAGCACCGCTTGCTGTTACAATAAACAGAGTTCTTCACTATCTTGTCTCCCACCTCGATCATTACTTACAGCTCACTCCACCAAGGCCTGCAGGCACTGCTGGTCAGATAAGGCCTGTGGGCCTGAGAGATCAGGCCCAGACACCCTAACATCTGTCCTTTTTGCTGTTTTTGTTGCTGAATGAGTTAGCTTCTTCTAACAAAGGCTTCAGTCTTTACCCCAGTTCCTTTCCCTCTGCCCCATGCATAGCAGTACAGATGAGATTCATAACCAGTTTTGCTAAATAAGAAATAAAAAATTTAAAAAGTGAAGGGAGTCTAGGCTGGGTACTTTTTAGTGAACATCACCAAACAGTTTCTGCTCCTTGAGGTTCTCTCTTATTGCCCCACCCCCAATTTCTGGTGGTATTTCCTAGACCTAGCCTTTGGACCCCTCCATTTATAGATGACAGCTTGGACCTGTCATTACCGTCGTATGATCACCACCACCAATGCCATCATCATTACGATAAGCTTTTATCCTGCCCTTCCTCTTCCATCGAGGAGCTCCTGGGATGGTCTTTTGAGAGAGGCTTAGCCCTATCCACTTCTGGTTCAAGCATCCTGAAGACTTTCTTGGGATGCTGCCTGAGTTGTTACGTAATGTTCTTGTATTTTCCAAGCTATTTCTTCTGTATGCTTTCAGACTTAACCCAACATACATTTACAGAGAAACACAGATGATTCTTGCTTCTGGTAGAGAAAGCCTAGATGTTCATTTACCCATTTTTCATAGAAATTTTGACTTTTCTGAGAATTGTCTACAAATTTTCTGAGAATGAACAGAAATGGAAAGGAGAGGAAGTATAATAGGAATACATCTAAGAGCATCATGTTTCCTCTTCTGGCATGTTAATTCAAATGTATATGTATATGTGTATACACATATACACATGTATGTATATATACATATACATATAATGTATATGCATACATTATATGTGTATGTGTGTGTATATGCTCTTTAAAAGTTACAAATCCCTCACAACCCTGAGGTATGTCACTATTTTGGGATGGGGGAGGGTCCAATTCATTGCAACTGGGAAGTAGTTGCCAAGGTAAATAGGAGTCATTATTCCCCCCTACCCTTTTCTGAGATCTGCTCCCTAGTAAAACATTGTGCTACCATTAGCAAAGAAATGCTGCCATACATACACATACACATACTTATGTATGTTGGTTCCATTTTTAATAATTACTCAATTAGCATTTAAGACTTCCTATATGTCAAATACTGTGCTGGAAGTACAAGTACAAAGAATGAAACAATCCCTATTTCAAGGAGCTGATACTCAGAAAGATAGATATTGCACAGTCAGCTGGTAGTGGTAAGGTCAAGATATAAGATACAAGGGCGAGATAAGGTCTTTGACAGCCCCCCCTCAAGTTATGAGTCAATTCAGTTCCCCAGGGGACAATTGTACTAGATCTATGAAGCAGCCTGTAGGTTTGTGACCCCTCATCTATGGATAAAGGCAATAGAGTTCTAATTATCCATACATATTCTTTTATATTTCCTTTTGGGGGGCACAATCTGTGACCTGCACTTCCCATTCACTTCTTTGGATTTTCTGGGGAGGAGACAAGTTATCATCTTTTATTTCCTCCTTCTAGATCTTTGTTTAGCTATCTTTTAGGCCTTTCAATGTTCACTTTCTAGCTTGCAGAATGGTCCCTTGGCATATATACTAGGCTTACATGGCCTTGGCAAGACTTTTATCTTATACAGATAAAGGATGGACTCCTTTCAGACATATATGTCTAGAACAGTTCTTTTCAAGAAAAAGCTTGACAGATATATACACAGATTTTACAAACTCCCTAAACTGGTATTTTGCTTTTGTGATCAAGTCAACACATGCATATTAAGAGTATACTATATGGCAGGCACTATACTAAGTATTGGGCATCCAAAGAAAGGTAAAAGGTAATCCCTGCTTTCAATGAGATAACAATCTAATGGGGGAGACAATAGGCAAACACTCTATAGGCAAACAAGAAATGTACAATGTAAATTTATAGTAATCTCAGGGGGAGGGCTCCAGGATTAAGGCAGATTGAGAAAAGCTTCATGCAGAAGGTGAAATTTTAGGTGAAAAATTGAATGAAGGTGGAGATGAGAAGGGATAGGGTCAGGATGGAGTCAGGAGAAGAAGCATTTTTGGCAAGAAACAGCTAGGCCAGTGTCACTGGATCATAGAGTAAATGGTATAAGGGTAAGGTATAAGTCAACTGGAAAGATAGAAGAGTAGTTGTGAAGTTTTCAAAGTCAAACAAACTATTATATTTGAATCTAGAGGTAATTGAGAGCCATTGTGGTTTATTGAATGGATGACAAGGTCAGACCTGAGCTTAAGGAGAATCAATTTACCATCTATGTAGAGGATGAACTGTAATGAGAAGAAAGTTGGGAGACCAACCAGAAGGCCATGAGTCCAGGCATGAGGTGATGAGTGTCCACACTAGAGCGGGGCAGTGTCAGAGGAGAGAAGGGATTTTAGACGAGAGATGTTACAAAGATAGAATTGATAGAATTTTCCCATAGGTTATATATTAGAGGTAAGAGAGAGTGAGGAGGTGAGGATGACATCTAAGTTGTGGGAGACTTAAACAGTAATAGGGAAGTTAGGACGTGGCAAAAGTTGTGGGGAGGGGGAATGGATGATTTACATGATTTTGGATATGTTAAATTTGAGATTCCCCCATAAGCAATTAGCAATGCAAGATTAGAGCTCAAGATAGAGGTTAGGGTTGAAAATAATCTGCATAAATTCAATCTGCATTGAATTCAGAGGAGCCAATAATCTCACCAACTAATATAGTATAGAGAGAGAAGAGAAGGTCCAAGACAGAGCCCTAAGAGGTACTAATGGTTAGTGGGGACAACCTGGATGAAGACCCAGTAAAGGAGACTGAGAAGGAGCAGTCAGGAAGGCTTTCGTAATTTTGGTGTGGAATGGAGATTTTGCAAGCAAGTATATGATTGGCTCATCTACAGTTATGCAATACCTCAGAGAGTTATATAGTATATTCGTATAGACATGTGATAAAATATTCAAATATTACATGTTTCTGGGCTACCTAAAGGTTTTATTTTGTGTATTAATCAGTCATCCTAATTTTTTTTAAAAAATTATTATCCCCTTTTTTTACAGTTGAGAAAACTGGGGCTCTAAATTACTATGTATTCCAGTGGAAAGAGGGGCAGCTAAATGACACAGTGGACAGAGCATTGGCCTTGGAATCAGGAAGACTCATCTTCATGAGTTCAAATCTGGTCTCAGACATTTAATAGCTATGTGACCGTGGGCAAGTCATTTAACCCTGTTTGCCTCAGTTTCCTCATCTGTAAAATGAGCTGGAGTAGGAAATGGCAAACTACTCCAAGTATCTTTGCCAATAGGTATCACAGAGCATTGGATATGATTGAAATGACAAAATAGCAACACAATGGAAAGAGTGCTAGATTTAAAGTCAGAGGACATGCCAAATGTCCTGTCACTTATAAATCTGACTATAACAAATTACTTAACCTCTCTTGGACTCAGTTTCATTATCTGTAAAACAAGGGGGGATGGGCAGACTGGATGACCTTGAAGTTGGCCTGTTGCAGCTCTAAATCTCTATATTCTAAACCTAATCTAAGCCAAGGTTCACTTTGGATGAGCACCTTTCAATTCCATCTTTCCTGATTCTGAGACTAACTTTCTTTATTTACTTCAACATGCTGTGATTACACTTGTTCCCAATTTTCTTATATGACCACTTATCTTATATGGTTTGCTTCCTTCATCATCCTGGTCTAGTAATTTAGAATAAAAAGTGCCGTGCTTTGGAGCAGGCTGTCCCAATTGATATCACCCGGGGTTCTGCTGTGCCTTTGGTCTGGGCCTGATTTCAGAGCCCAGTGCTTCAGGCAATGGCTTTTTTCTCTTTGTCCTCAGTCAGGACCTTGAACAGTTATTGACTGGCTGTCCCTACATGCACAACACAGTCTATAAATAATGCTGAGTATAAAAGAGGTTTCAGTGCTGCCTGGGATAGTACTTATTACATGAGAAAGAAACTATAGAAAGGCAAGACGATTTTAGGTTTTTAATCACACTACTTCCCATTTCCCTTGATGGCTTCTGTTCTGCCTGATAGTCAAGCAAGTTAAAAAATAAATGGAATAACCACAATAAAACCTGAAGTGGGAATACACTAGAAGCCCAAAATATTGGGGGGGGAAGGAAATGGGGAGGTGGGGTAGACTAGGTTGGGTTGGAAGTAGCAGAATATGAAGGAGAAGAAACAGACAAAATCTATCTGTGGCAACTTAATTTTAACTTGGGCTTAAAACTTAATTTTATTAATTAATTTATTCATTTAAAACTTAATTTTAACTTTAATTTTAACTCCTTGAAAGTAGGAATGCTTTTTACTTTTGTTTTCTTTAAAAAAAAAATAGTGTGGAAATGGAGAGAAGAGACGAGGAAAGGATGAAAGAGGGTTTCAGATTGGACTGGAATTTACCATATTTAAAGTGGAGTTAAGAACACCAAGTCCTAGCCTAATTTAAGACTCTCTCTTCTCTCCTTTCCTGCCTTCCTCTCCTCTCCCATTCCACACATTTTTAAAATGACAGAAGGAAAACAACTTGAAAAATACATCTTTGGATGGAATTTTATATGTTTTTTCATTGAATGCACACAGGAGATCTTAGAGAGACTGAGATCTAGAACAGACTAGAACCAAACATATCCTTAAATACTCCTGAGCAAGCACAACTGGGCTGAGCCAATATTTCACTTATTTGAAGTTCTTGGGAAGGATGATAGCCCTGTGCATAGCTGTGGTACAATGAGGTGGTTATCCTATTTCTTCTCCCTACTTGAGTCTCTCACTGCTCACTCCGGTACGGCTTACTCACTACTGCCAAAATGATTTTCATTTAACCCTTTCTGAACATGTGACTCAACTACTCCATCAATTCTGGTGGCTCCCTATTGCCCCTAGCATCAAATGTATATTTTTCTTCTTCAGCTTTTAAAGCCCTTCAGAACTTGACACCAACCCATCTTTCTTCCTTAATTGGCTACTCATTCCCTTCTTAGACGTTTCAGTCCAGCCAAAGCATCCATCTCTCCCTTCCTCCATGTCTTATGTGTATACCTTAATATTGATCATACCCCGCTCCTTGGAATGTACTTCCACCTTATAGAATCCCTTTATTTGAGATGATGCAGCTCAAGTAGTGCCTTCTGTACAAAGTCTTTTTTCATTTTTCCTAACCATTGGCTCTTCTCTTGCAAAGACTTTGTAATTAACCACTTTATGCTTATTCATATTTGCCAACTTTATAGTGATGTTGTATACAACATTTATAAACATATGTTTATAAACGTACTTGCTGCCTCCTGTATTAAAATATAGGCTCATTTAGAGTAAGAATTGAGCCATTCTTTGCACTTGTAATCCTAGCACTATTACAGTGCCTGGAACATTGTAAGTACTTAATAAATATTTATTGACTGACTGATTGATTGATTACTCTAACTTGGAATCAAGAATTAGATAAATATAACAGTAATTCACTGAGAACTGCTGAGCAACTATTACTAGACTTTGAGAATTCTGAAGGGAGTAAGCCAATATCCCCACCACCCTGCTTCTCTCTGTTTCTGAAAAGATTATAAGTACAGTCATAAGTTTAAGAAATGATGAGCAGCATGCTGTCAGAAAAAACTGAAAAAACTTACATAAACTGATGCAAAGTGAAAATAGCAGAACCAGGAGAGTATTGTAAACAGTAACCACAATTTTGTATGATGATCTACCATGAATAATTTAGCTATTCTCAGCAGTACTATGATCTAAGACAATTCTGAAGGACTTATGATGAAAGGTTCTATACATATCCAGAGAAAGAACTGGTAGAGCCTGAATACAGACTAAAGATACTGTTCCTTTACTTTCTTAATTTTTCTTGGGTTTATTTTTTTTGTCTATGTTTTCTTCCACAGAAAGACTTACATGAATATGTGCTTTGCATGACTACACATGTATAACCAAAGTCAAATTGCTTGCCTTTTAGTAGGGAGAGAGGGAGAGAGAGAATGTGGAACTCAAAATTTGAAAAAAGAATGTTAAAATTGTTTTTACATGTAATTGGGGGAAAATAAACTCTTAAATAATGATAAAAAAATAAATAGAATCATTAGAAAGTTGAGGCAATAAGAATTATGCCCCAGGGTGCTAACCTGGGGTGAAATGGAGAGGTTCATGCCTCCTCTCTGTGGCAATCTTGCCACTATTATTCCTTTTCCTTGTGGTCCTTGGCTGGTCTATACCACCTAGAATGACCTTGACCTCTTTACCCTCAGTTGCCATTCCACTCTAGTCTCATTACAATGAAATCTTTCAGGATTTGCCTCACTTTCAAATGCAAGGTGGTTCAGCCAGACTAAGTATGTGATAATGAAGCCCTTCTCTTGGTATAAAGTCCATTAGAGTCAGACTGTCTTCTGTGCCATCATCACTGCTTTCTGAATTCCTTTTCCTCTTTCCCCCATTCAAATATTTTTTCCTCAGGTTACAGAATCTCTGGTTACAGATCAGTTTAAGGAGACAAAATGTGTATGTGGCAGGGAGGGGAGGGGGGGGGAAACAGCTAGAAAACAATTCCAAGACAACTTCTGTTGGGATCCCTAAGGAAAACAAAAGAGGCTCTGGTGGAAGAGACAGGAGTGTGCTAGGTTTTCTGTATCTGTAAGTTCTGTATGTGTGAAATCAAAAATATTTCTTCTCTTTCTCTGCAGTCATTCCAATTTTATGTGCTCTCCATGCCCCCTCTCTGCCTTTCCCCCAATTTTTCTTTCCTCCTGTGTTGGTAATCTGACTGTTGCCAGAAGCTTCATGTTCTAGGGGTGGAGAAGGTGATGGAAAGAGGTCAGTCTTCGATGCTTCTGTTAACTCACAAGCAGATGTCCTGGAGTTTTAATAGAGCAATTTAAAATCCATGTTAACTTAGTTTCTCTCTGTTTCAAAAATATTTTGGCTTTGTCCTTTTCATTATTGTGTTATGGACATTTGGTGTGCACTGCTTTTGGCCTTTTAAACAAGATGAACTTTTGTGCTCTTTGAAAATATAGTGAAAACAGAAAATGACAATACATTTATCCTGCAATCAGCCATGAGAATTAGTCAGTGCTAGTATGCCCTAGGCTGAAAAGAATACCATTGGTATTAATGTAGATCAAAAAAAGGCATTTAACCTGCAGGAATTCAGACCTTTATCACATTTTCCTCATTAACTTTTCCCCCTTCATGGTTTAAGGTTTCCTTCTTGTTTAATAAGCAGTCATCTCAAATTCTACACTGGAGTTTTTGAGATACCATAAAAATTAAAGGAAGGTCTTCAATAGGTTGGGTGGATCTACTAAAGAGGATGACATTGTGGGTAATGACAAAGAGACAAAGTCAGCCTTGTTGTTGGGAATGACAAAACCTTCTTAACAAATGTTGTTCAGTCATATCCAATTCTTCATGACCGCATGGACCACAGCACACAAATACTGTCAATGGATTTTTCTTGGCAAATATCCTGAAGTGGTTTGTAATTTTCTCCTCTTACTTAAAACTATACAAATGTAAGATGGATTATCTAAGGAAATCATGGATTCCTTTTCATTAGAGGTCTTGAAACAAAGTCTCAAAGAAAAATACTAAATGAACCCAAGGTCAACAAAAATCCCTTGAAGAATTAAAGAAAGATAAGAATGGGCGAAGGAAAACTGGGAAAAGAAATGAGGGTGATACAAGAAAATTATAAAAAGAATTAACAGCTTGCTAAAAGAGGCACAAAATACACTGAAGAAAATAACATTTTAAAAAACAAAGTTGTACTAATGGTAAAAAAAAAAAGGCATAAAAATTCACTGAGGGCGGAGCCAAGATGGCGGAGTAGAAGCATGCACATTCACGAGCTCCGAGCCCACAACCCATGGAATTGAGGTAAACGGAGATCCCCATAAATTCTGAATCTCTGCAGGGGGTGCACAAACATAGGGGAAGAGATTTCCGTTCCACTGAACCCTGGAGAGCCGTCCCCGGGGTCCATCGCACCCTAGAAAGCGGACCCCACCCCCACCCCTGGCCGCGACCCAGAGAAGCTGACCCGAGCAGACTTCTGAAAGGAAAGCTCCGGGAGAAACTCCGGCAGCCGGGAAAGTCCCTCTGCCCACAGAAGCTAAAGGTCAGTAAGAAGCCTGCGCTAGGGGAGGGGAGTGGGCCCCCTCGGGAGGAAGCGGCGGCGGCAGAGACCGGGGCAGGAAGCGGCGGAGGCAGAGGCGTGGGCGGGCGGCTGAGGCGGCAACGGCCCGGGACTCAGGAATCCCCCAGCAGCAGGTAGGATCTTCAATACTGAAGGTCTTTCCAACCTGAGGGAGCCAAGCAGGGGAGACGGCCCTGCCCCCACCCTGCCCTACTGCTGAACGCCTCTGAATAAAACCCCAAGGGAGCTGAGCACAGCAGGCGGCCCCCCCCCCCCGCCCCCCACACGCTCCGTTCCTGAAAGTCTCTTCAGAAAGCCCCTGAGGGCCCAATATTAGGAGGCGGCCCTGCCCCCACCCTGCGCCAGATCTAAAGCTTGCCGCGGGAAAGCGCATTTGAATCTCAGAGGCCAAGGACTAGCTGGGCGGATCCAGGCGGAGGTGGAAAGGAATCTCAGAAGTCAAGTAACTGGCTGGGAAAATGCCTAGAAAGGGAAAGAAAAATAAGACTTTAGAGAGTTTTTTCCAACAAATGCAAATGATCCCGACCTTCGGATCTGATGGGGAGGACGACAACGTATTTTTCCCATCAGGGAAAGATGTGGAGGGCGGGGCCTCAGTACCCCAGACACCCCAGGGGGGTGTTGGGTGGGCTCAGGCCTTGGAAGAGCTTAAAAAGGATTTTGAAAAGCAAGTTAGACAGGTGGAGGAAAAACTGGGAAGAGAAATGACAAAGATGCAAGTAGAGTATGAAAAAAAGGTCAATATCTTGGTAAAGGAGTCCCAAAAAAATGCTGAGGAAATTAACACCTTGAAAAATAGGCTCACTCAATTGGCAAAAGAGGTTCAAAAAGCCAATGAGGAGAAGAATGCATTCAAAAGCAGAATGAGCCAAATGGAAAAAGAGGCTCAAAAGCTCACTGAATTTAATAGTTCTCTCAAAATTAGAATGGAACAGATGGAGTCTAATGACTTTATGAGAAACCAAGAAATCACCAAACAAAACCAAAAGAACGATAAAATGGAAGAGAATGTGAAATATCTCATGGGAAAAACAACTGACCTGGAAAACAGATCAAGGAGAGACAACTTAAAAATTATGGGACTACCTGAAAGCCATGATCAAAAAAAGAGCCTAGACATCATCTTCCATGAAATTATCAAGGAAAACTGCCCTGAGATTCTACAACCAGAGGGCAAAATAAGTATTGAAAGAATCCATCGATCACCACCTGAAAGAGATCCAAAAAGAGAAACTCCTAGGAACATTGTGGCCAAATTCCAGAACTCCCAGCTCAAGGAAAAAATCTTGCAAGCAGCTAGAAAGAAACAATTCCAGTACTGTGGAACTACAATCAGGATAACCCAAGATCTAGCAGCTTCTACATTAAGGGATCGAAGGGCATGGAATAGGATATTCCAGAAGGCAAAGGAACTAGGACTGAAACCAAGAATCACCTACCCAGCTAAACTGAGTATAATACTTCAAGGGAAAATATGGTCTTTCAATGAAACAGAGGACTTTCAATCATTCTTAATGAAAAGACCAGAGCTGAAAAGAAAATTTGACTTTCAAACACAAGAATGAGAGGAAGCATGCAAAAGTAAACAGCAAGGAGAAGTATTAAGGGACTTACCAGAAATGAACTGTTTGCATTCATACAGGGAAGGACAATATTTCTAACTCTTAAAACTTTTCAGTATCTGGGTGGCTGGTGGGACCACACATACACATGTACACGCATGCAAACACATACACACATGCATTCACATGCAGAGACAGAGAGCACAGATTGAACTGAATAGGATGGGACCATACCTTAAAAGAAATTAAGGTAAATGGTGAGAGAGAAATGTAGTGAGAGGAAAGAGGGGGAAATGGAAGGGGGTAACTATATGTCATATAAGAGGCAAGTAGGAGATGTTTTTAGTGGAGGGAAAAAGAGGAGAGCTGAGGGAAAAAAACAAACAAACAAACAAACAAACAAAAGTTTACCCTCATCACATTTGACTAAACGAAGGAGTGAAATGCACACTCATTTTGGTATGAAAACCTATCTTACAGTATAAGAAAGCGGGGGAGAAGGAGATATTGGGGGGGGGATGATGGAAGGGAGGGCAAAGGGAGGAGGGAGTAATTGAAAGTCAACACTTGGGGAGGGACAGGATCAAAGGACAGAAGAGAAACAATGAGGGGCAGGTTAGGAGGGATGGTAATCCAGTTAGTCTTACACAACACGACTATCAGGAAGGTCATTTGCAAAGCTACACAGATATGGCCTATAATGAATTGTCTGCCGTACCAAAGGGAATGGGTGGGGAGGGAGGGATGGGGGAGAATTTGGAACTCAAAGTTTTAGGAACAATTGTTTAGTATTGTTGTTGCAACTAGGAAAGAAGACATACAGTTAATGAGGAATAGAAAGTCATCTGGACCTACAGGAGAAAAGAGAAGATGGAGACAAGGGAAGGGAGGGATGACAGAAGAGAGGACAGATTGGAGATAGGGAAAATTAGATTGCTTGGGGTATTGGGGTGGGGGGAGGGGAGAAAAGGGGAGAAAATTTGGAACCCAAAAATTTGTGAAAATGAATGTAAAAAGCTAAATAAAAAAAATAAAAAATAAAAAAAAAAAATTCACTGAAAAAAAGATCTCCTTTAAAGGCAGAATATGCAAGTTGAAAAGGAGGAACAAAACTCATTGAAGAAAATAACTGCTTAAGAAGTACGGTTGACCAAATGGAAAAAGAGGAACAAAAGCTGACTGAAGAAAAGAATTCCTTAAAAATTAGAATTGGGCAACTGGAATCTAATCACTCCATGTAACTAAAAGAAACAATAAAACAAAAGAAGGAAAAAAATAGAAGAAAATGTGAAATGTCTAACTGGAAAAACAATTGATCTTGAAAATAGACCAAGGAGAGATGATTTAAGAATTATTGGGCTAGCCGAAAGTCATGATCAAAAAAAAGAGTCTAGACATTATATTTTACAAAATTGTAAGATCAAAGGCTCTGATATCTTAGACCCAGAGGGTGAAATAGAAATTGAAAGAATCCACTGATCACCTTCAGGAAGACATTCCCAAAATGAGAACTTCCAGGAATATTATAGACAAATTCCAGACGTCCTGAGTCAAAGAGAAAAAACTTCAAGCAGTCAGAAAGAAACAGAAATAATGAAAGGCTGAGAAAAAGGAATGCACTGAAACAAGGGAGGAGAGATACAATGGGGCAAATTTTCTCACATAAAGAAGGTGTACAAGTAAAGAGCTTTTATAGAAGGGGGGAAGATGGAGGGGGTGGCAGGCAATACTGAAATCTCATTGTCATCAGTATTGCTTCAAAAAAGGAAGAATGCATATCCACACTCAGTTGTGCATAGAAATGTAACTTAATGGGGAAATAGGAAAGAGGAAATAAGAGGGGAGATGACAAATGGGAAGGTAGATTAAAGGAGCAAACAGGTTAGGAGCAAAATATGCTTTTGAGGAAGGAGGGAGGGAGAGAGAGAGGGAGAGAAAGAGAAAGAGAGGGAGAGGGAGAGAAATAGAGAGGGAAGGAGAGAGAGAAAAACCAAAGAAAATGGGAAAGAAATATTAATCGTAACTGTGAATGTGAATGGGATGAAGTCACCCATATATATCAAATATTGGTTAAAAACATTTACTTAGGGTGAGCCCACTGGTTCCTTGGAGAAGCATATTATGCTTTTGCATAATTCTCATTCTTAGGAAAGTTTTCCTTATATGACACTGGAAGCAACACCTCTGCACTGACCCTATTGATTCTATCCTCTCCAGCACCAAGTAGAACAAGATCAGTCCCTCCTTTATTTGACAGACCTTCAGATACTTGAAGAGTTGTTATATCTCCCTTTTCTCCAGACTAAAAATACATAGTTCTTTTTAAGCCTATTTTTTTAAGGCTTGGCCTTAAGGTCCCATGCCATTCAGGTCCCTCTATTCTACAGACAATGTAGCTTATTCAAATCTGTCTGAAAATGTGGCACCCAGAACTGAGCACAACATTTCTGATGTTATCAGAGCACATTGGAAATATCACCTTCCTTCTTCTGGCCTCTTAATGATCTATCTCTTAAGTTAGTTATTTTGGCATTTGGCTCCCATGTAACCATATTAGATCACATTAAGTTTGCCATCCACTGAACCCCACTTTGCTTCTGCTTTTGTTTTTTCCTTCCTACTCCAGTCTCACCTAACAGAAAGGGCACTAGATTTGGTATAAAAGCATGTAACTTTGAACACCAATCCTGCTTCTGACTACCTGCTCCTATTTTGGTCATCACTTCATCTCTCTGGGACTCAGTTTCCCACTCCAAAAATAAGGCAGTTTTATAAAAATGATTTCTAAGTTTCCTGCTAACTTTACTTCTGTGAATTATTGGATTCTGAAAAATCTGAACTCCATATGCTAAATAGGACACTGGGGTCAATTTTTCTTGTGCTGGCTATTTGGCACTAGGTTTAGACTCTTTCTGAAAAGCTTCATTACTTTCTCTTTTTTTTCTTGTCAGTGGCTCCTTAGAGTGCAGATGTGGCTTACGTACACTCCCCACTCACCCCTCTTTCTCTACTTTTTGACCCAAAGAGAAGCAGGTTCGTTGCATATGTTTGGTGAAGTAATGAGTTGAATGGGTTTTCCTATCAAAACTGAGAAGGTTTTATGCTAATGTTCACCACACTGAGGTTGGGGAAGTTTGTTTCTCTGCCACACAATTAAGGAATAAGCAACATGGAGACCAAAGAGTTGAACAAGGGACCCTGATGGATATAGCACAATGGGAGCCACCTAAAGATAGATAGGTTACAGACTAGTCTCACAGAAATCAGAAAGGAAAATAGAAATTCCCTACACATAGTTGGTCTTTCTCTGAAGTTTTCACCCCCCAAACCATCCAGAAGTGAGGGAAACCTATGCTTTCGCTCCAGAGGCTTGATTTTAGAAAAACTTCAGTCTCAAACTGCTTTGGGAAGGAAATAGAAGAAAAGTAATTCAGTTCCAAGACTGATTATATTTTTGTTTCTTTGATGTTCATTTCTTTTCCAATAAAATGGAAACCTTCAAAAGTACATGCTGTAAATATAACTCCCCAAATGGGTGGGTTTTGATGGTTCCCTAAAGAAAAGCCTTGTGATGCTAAATGAGAGAAACAAGGGTAGGGGGTGGGGTAAGAGATGGGACAAAGAAAAAAGAAACAAATTTTGAATGTCTAATGGGAGTCCTGAAAACCAAGGATGTGGAGAAATCTTTACACCCCAACACGACCCTTGGTTTTCAGTGCCTGTACTTCCCAGAGACTGCTAAACATGGACTCCTTGGATGAGATCATTCCTGCTATGGCTAAGCTAAGATTTTATCTTGTTCCTGAGTCACAGAACCCTTTGACTCATGAATTCGATTGTCTGTTTTAGATTCTAGACTAATCTGAGTAACTTGTATGATTACTGTCTCATTGTTTGCTTAGATATACATAAATATATGTATTTATATATGTATGTATGTGTATGTATATATGTATTATATATATGCATATATATATGTGTATATATCTTCATTATCTGTGGTGGTCCTTTGTGTAAGAAGTGAGAGTTAAGCTGGCTGAGAATAATCTGTTACCCTCTGAGTCTAAGTCAGGACTACATTCTACTGGAACAATAAAAAAAAATGACTTTTGTCCTGAACACAAAAAATAGATCATATCCCTAGATGGTAAAATCTGATGTGTTAAGAGATAGATATAAATCTAGTCCAACATCCTTCTTAAATATTAGAAAGTGAAAGTAAACTTAGCCATATGTTATTCCTTATGAAGTTAGAAATCACAGCATTGCTGGAGATGTGGGAGAAGGCAGTCTGTATCATAGCTCATTAAGTAAATGCCTACAATATAGCCCAAACTGAAACCCCACTGACCAGGTTCACACTTCTAAATAAAAAAAAAACCATAAGAGACAGATAAATAATGTCTATAGAAAACAGAAAAATGAGCCAAGAACCTGAATGTGAAATTTATATCTATATCTATATACATTACATATAGCAAGATGTCATTGATACATTCATCACTCCTACTTTAAAATATAATTTTCTTTCTTTTTTTCTCTTCTCACAAATCTATATTAGTTTCCTCATTTTCATCTATTCCCATCCTTCCAATTTTCATTTCAAAACCTGTCCTAGGTTACCATTGCATCGGCAACCTGTCTACCTCATTCACTTGCAAGAAATCTAGCACTAATGGACTATGTTTTTTCCAATTTACTTTTAAAATTCTTGGCACTGTGCTCTGTACGCTAGAGATATTCAATTACTATTTGTTGGGGGTAATAATGAAGAAATTGATGAAAAGAGTAAGCTATTTTCCCTCATTCCAACCAAATCTATTTTAGTTTCTTAATATAAATTTTCCTTGCCTGTGTTTCTTAGTTTTTTGGTTTGTTCTGCCTTCCTAACTAGACTATAATCTTCCTGAGAGCAAAAAGGGATTTTCATCTGTATATTCATACAGAGTCCAGTATCATGGTCCACTTATCTCTTTACAAGTGCCCCTGGTGTCATATGTTACCATTTTACTTGTGTTTGGGATTTCATGTGTTCCATTTGTGGTCAAAGCATGCATTCTTCTCCAAGGAAAACTTCTAACGCTCTCTCCATCTTCTTTAGCTTCACTTTCCTGGATCTTAAGGTTCTAATTTTAAAATGAGTAGAGAGTGAACAGGCTGATTTCTAAGATCCTCTCTGGTTTTAATATCTTTGTCATGTCTACTACAAACCCTGAAGATGGGTGTGACTGTGCTATATACAGACTGCTTGGGCAGAGACACATCTATTTGGTCTCAAGGAAAATTTTCATTTTCATGATATTACAGAATTTTCAAATGTTTGTAGCAACAGGCAGGATACCTCCACAAAACTGGATCAGCCTACAGATCCCATCAAAGAAGAGGTTTTCATATCTCAAAGGAAGGCTGAATATAAGCAGTGCCTTTATGATTTATTTCTGGGGTCTCTCTTTGTGAGGTAACCCTGAGAGAGCAGGCACTTAGACAAACTGATGGTATGAGGGAAGTGACGATTTTTGTGAAGGATCTGTAGAGATCAGAGAAAATGGGGAGGGGAAAGGAAATGAATATGCATTTATATAGCACCTACCATGTGCCAGTGCTGCTATCATTCCCATTTTATAGTTGAAGATATTAAGGCAAACAGAGCATAAGTGACTTGCCTAGGGTCACACAGTTACTCAGTGTCTGAGGCTGGATTTGAGTTGAGGTCTTCTTGACTCCTGACCTAGTGTTCTATCTGCTGTGTCACCTAGTTGCCTGGATGGCATCGTTGTTTCTGTTTAGTCACATCTGACTCTGTGATGCCATTTGAGTTTTCTTGGAAAGATACTGGAGTGGTTTGTCATTTCTTTGTCCAGCTCATTTTACAAATGAAGAAATGGAGGCAAACAGAATTAAGTGATTTGCCCAGGGTCACATAGCTGTCTGGGGCCAGATTTGAACTCAGGAAGATGAATCTTCTTGACTCCAGGCCCAGGGCTCTATCCACTGTGCCACTTAGCTACTCCCTTGATGTCATATGCCTAAAAAGTTAAAAAGTACGGATTTTGTGCTATGACTTCCATAATCCATAGTCTACTATGTTCTCCTACCCTTTGTAACAGGAATCCTACATCCTAATCATTAGTCAGCAAGCTTTTCATGAAGACTTCCCATGGCAGGACATTCACTACCCCCTGAAGCATCTCTTTTCACTTTTTGAATAGCTCGAATTATTAGGAAGTTTTTTTCTTACATCAAACTTAGCTTTCCCCATCTACCACTTCCACCTTAATTCTGCTCTTAATTCTGCTTTCAGGAACCAAGCAGAACAAGTTACATTCTTCTCTCCTATGACGTTAGAACAGATCCTTGATAAAAACTCACAGTTCTCATTTACTTCTCTTCTGAAAGCTAAACATCTCCATTTCCTTCACTTAGCTCTTATGACATGGCTTCTAATTTCCTTACCATCTCAGTTGCCTTCCTTTGGGCATATTGCAGTTTGTCATTGTTCTACTTAAAATATCATACCCCCAACAGAAAGCAAATACTCCACATTTGGTCTGATCAGAACAGAAGACTGAGACCAATTAATTCCCTGATTCTATATACTAAGCTTCTCAAAACAACTTAAGCTCTCAGGTCTTTTGGCTGCCATGCAACACCAATGAGTTGTATTGAGCTGCCACTAAATAATTCTCTACAAACTGTTATTGAGTCATCTTGTCCCATTCTATATCCATGAAATTGATTTACTGAGCCCAAATGAGGCAGCATGATGGCTTGTCAATAAAATTCTGGATTCAGAATCAAAGGAATTGGTCCAAACCCTGCCTGCTACTATCTGTGTGACCATGAGAAAATGACTTAATCTTTCTAGGCCTCAGTCTTCTCAACTGCAAAATCAGAGAATTGGGCTAAGAGGAAAGAGATTCTAAGTTCTCTTCCAGCTTGAGTTATGGTTCTATGATCCCATTATTTTATAGTTACCCCTAGTCAACTTCATCCAGCTAAGTTCTAGCTCATGAAGACCTTTTTGTAGCCTGACTCCTTTATCAAGTGTATTTACTATAATATTTATTATATTGTCATGTACTAATTTGATAACATTAAAGCCTATGCCTTGACCTGGGTAATTAAAATATTGAATAGCATAGATCCCTGGGTTACTCCAATAGTGACCTTTCTTAGAAGTGGCTACTGTGCCTACTAGAAATAAGTAGGGAAATCTGAGCTACCTTTATTCGAGAACTGGTAGGAATAGAAATCCATGTCAAAAGAACCGGATGGTAGAGGAGGTGGAGAATTTTCAGTGAATGGTGCTGTAACAAGTATCTATCATTCAACCTGTCTATTAATATCCTATGAGTCCAGCAGATAGAGCAGCATGAACACCCAGATAGGTAAAATCACAGGTTAATTTATCTCACTTAAAAAACCTTATTGCTAAAAGTGACATACTTTTCTCTTTTCTCTCTTAAGGGTCAGAAAGTCAAAAATTTTTTTTCCTTTTGCTTCTAAATTCATGGGCAAGCAATACTTTGGCAAGATTATTCTGGCCTGAGTGGATAACAATACGCATCATTTTTAGACTACCATTAATCAGACTTCGGGCAGAGGTTCATTTAAAACATCACTCAACAACAGTTGCCTATAGCAATAACAAAATAGTTCCCTTAATGCTTTTTGCCTGTTATTGTTTTCCTAGAGCAAGAGCTGGATAAACCTTCTGTGCAACCTTTAATGACTGAAGAAATATTTAGTCAGTGAGCAAAGGCTACAAAATGAAGTAGGAAATGAAAGATTTTAAATATGCTGTTTCAATAACTCTCTGACTTAAACCATTCATTCCTCAGGAGCTCAGCACTCCTTTAATCAAAGCTCACAATTCTTGGTGAGTACCATGGAATATTACAGGGATTTCTCTTTCATCAAGTAAGCTCAAGGATTTGGAGGCATATTAAAAAGTGCCTGGAACACTGTAAGACAGCTATGATTCAATAATCACATCATATCAATATCATTGTCATCATCACCATCATCATCTCTTCTCATCCTTTTTAATGGGGTTTAGCTAAAAATAGTCTTAGAACAATCCCTTGCTGCGATTCTTTTATGTTCTCTGAACTGTAGGACAGGTGGATGAAACAACAGCTTTTTTAATTGGATAAAAGTATTGGGATGTGAGTTGGTTCCCTCTTGGCTTGCTGAAAGCATTCTCAGTACAGCCCCAGCAGCAGGCAGGACAGCAAGGATGATATATGCCTCAACTGATTTTGATCTCCTCTGCTAGGTCTCCATGCTTTAAAAAAGCTTTTCATCTGATATAACTTAGAGATATAGCAACATTCATTAAAAACACTGTTCGTAGGGCATTGGTTGTTCGCCCTTTGTTTTCTAAGACCATGACATCAGAGAAATGATGACATGATTTGCACTTGATTTTGTTTTGACTGAGGGAGGACTGTGCAAGGTCACCAACCTCACCTTCTCCTCCAGAGCCATCTGGATCCAGTGACCAGGTATTCATCAGGATGACTTGAGATGGGGTTAGTTGGTTTTCGAATGGATAGATGTTATATCCAAGTAATTGAGAGCAATAGTTTGATCTGTGACACTATATTGATTCCAATATAGTTTATTGATCAAGTTCTCAAGAATATTTTAAATTCTGTATTTAGAGAATGAAGATTTATCATCTGTCATCTATGAAAGATAGCAAACTTCTGATATAATTCTGACTAAAAAGTCATATTTTACTGGGTATTTGATTGGGTGTTGATTTTTTGCAGCCTTCAATGATGTTGTATAATTTCTATCATTTATTTGTATGATGCACATTGAGAATTAAATCTATGTTCCTCATGGATAACTCTTCTATAATTTCTGGTGGTGATTACCTAGTCATAAATCACCATTTTAAACCATGGTCCGTTTTGATCAGGCTGTATGACTCAGTCATTATTCATTGTTTCTTTGTTGATGTATTCTTGGCTGAATTCTTACGAATGTTGGCCACTGAAGGCCTTTTGATAACCTTCTTGGATCTTAGCTTTTTCATGGACTCTATCCAGAAATAAGCCACTTTCAGTTATATTGACAAATTCAGTTGTGGAAGTATATAGTAGTACTAGGATGGTAGATATAGTAGTAGTATCTATTAATGTTCTACTGTGATAGTTCATATGATATGGAAGTGACCTTGGGTTCTTGAGGGTGAATCAGATCAGAATGTAAACTTTTTTTTAGGTTTACCAAAATGGAAAGGTTTTGAAAAGTATAGGTCTGGTAACCAATCGTCTATATTCGTTGGCCAAGGTCCAGCCTAGTTATGTTCAGAGAAGTTCATTACTGGAAGTTTATCTACCAGGAACTCATGAAGATCATCTTCTAAGCTATAGGAAAGTCATAATCAGATCATAGCACCTTGAATGTGTAAATGTGCAAATAACAGGAACCAAGGAGATTCACTTATTAAAGGGAATTTAATATTTGAAGATCATGTACAAAATGTTGACAGTGTTATTCTGCAGAAACAATATGACTACATATGCATAATAAAATATTAATATTGATATAATAATGAGGACATGTTACAATTTCACATAATAAGTGAAAAATATTTCATTGACAAGACTTTGATGCTACCACGATTTCAATGGTATAGGTTTTTCTTCAGTCAGTACAAAACTCAGTCTACCGGCACTTTCTCATCCTGTATAATTCATAAATAAATAACATCTATGAAAAATGAGAATTCATCTTCTTCATTTATGCTACACCTTGAAGAACGTAAAATCCTTCATCATAACTTATTGTATACCATGGTATAGGACAGGGGAGGAATCCTGCTGCATCAAGGTCATATGTTGTTTTCTAAGTCCTTGGGTGTGGAGTTTTGACTGAGTCTAAGGTTTACAGAACAAATCCTTTTATTAAGGGGATTTGTTCTGTGAAGTTTGGATTCAGTCAAAGGGCCACACGTGAGGACCTAGAGGGCTGCAGGTTCCCCATAGGAAGCAACTGAAGAAGGGTATGGTTTATGGCTATCCAGATATATCAATTCTATTCAAAAAGTAATGACTAAATCACTAAGTAGGTACAGGTAACAGGAAGCTGAGCATAGTGCAGAGAGTTGACAGAGTATCTGGGCTCACATCCTACTCCGAACACATAGGAGTTGTGTTACAATGGGAAAATCAGCTACCCTTTCACTATTCAAGGCAACTCTCTAAGACAGCTACAGAGTTCTAGATGCTGAAGATACAAAGACAAACATAAAAGAATACCTACGTTCAATAAACCTAGATCCTCCTAGGTAGAATAGGTCCAGTGTCCTTGGGATCATATTAAAGTTTGTACACACCAACTTTGGCCTTATAAATCCTCTCTGCCCCTTTTACCAAGTTGGCAATTGAGCTGAGTTGTATACTTCTCCTAGTATACTGTTATTACCTCTAGGCTTTTGACCCCTTTCCCACAACACCTGCTTCAGAAAAGGAGCAACTGAAAAATGACCCACTAAGTTAAACTAGAAGCAAATAAATGATCATGAGATGCATGGACTGTCCAACAGTTTCTTCCTGGCAATGATGCTCGAAATAGACCAGGCGAAATTGAAAGAACAAAGCATATTTCTTGAAGGGACATTCTAATTGAGATGGTGTAAGAACACCATCTGGATGCCCTGTTGTCACAGGTGTTTGAACTGGATGTGTAGAATGGATTAGCCAGGATCAAATGTTTATTCCCAAATGTCAAAAGTATAATGATGTCATCCAACACAATTCAACAAACATTTAGAGATTGACTACCACATGGAAGGATCTATATATGAATTCTTTCTACTGCTTCTGGTATCATTCTGGGCTTTGGGAGGCATTTCTCAAAAGTAGTCAGGGCTTGATGGTTTTTTAGCTAATCTCAAATCTCTCTCCTCTGTCTTCTTTTTACTTGGAGTAGACCTTTAGAGCTCATAATCTCTCTCTAGTGGTTAGCTGACTTAGCATTAGGGCGAGATGTCCTAATAAGTGGGTAAACTCACCTATCCCATTATATCTTGCCTAGTCCAGACACTGTTTCATATTTTGTCCAGCCATGTACCTGCACCTCTTGCCTTATGTCACATTTCTACTTCTACTCTTGGTATAGTAATCAAAGCAATACTACCTATCAAAACTTCTGGAAATATCATGATAATCAACTGCCCAATAGTTCTCTTTACCTTTCCAAGACCAGTACCACCCTGTAAGTTTCAAGTCTTCAGATTATGATATAACCTTTTTGAGGAGATGGAACATCTCACTTTTTGGATTTGTACTTTCAATGCCTAGCATACAGTAGATATTTAATAAATTCTTTTCCATTCATTCATTCAATTGTTCTCCAGACCTATTCCTACAACTAGGAATAGATCATTTTATTTTTTGTGAAACATGGTTTTATTATTCAGGATTTTAACCAAGATCATGGAGAAAATTATATTGATAATCACAGAATCTGAAAGTTGGAAAAGGGGCCTTGATCATGTGGCTTAAATTATACTTGTATCCCCAGAGCCTAGCACATAGCAGATGTAAATAAATGATTTTTATTGATTTGTTGAACAATAATTCCCTCTATAATTTCCTCCAAAAATTGATGGCCTTACCTCCATTTGATGTCCAATATTGAGAATTCATGTTCTCAAACACAGTCCTTTGAGACAACCTTAACTGTCAAAAAGATTTTGCCTTTAGGGTAAAATAAAGATTTCTGAGCCACTAAAAGATGCTCCCACCCTATCTTTCTACTCTTATTTCATATCAATCTCCTTCTCTATGAACATTTTAGTGAAAGTTGTTGCCCTAACGCTAAATGTCACTTCTTCTACAAATGTCCTATGTGATCTTGGGCAACTCTTTTTACTTGTGTGAAATTCTGTTTTCTCATCTAAAATAAGGGGTTAGACAAGATGTTCTCTAAATTCCCTTTCAGTTCTAGGTACTGTGATCCTATGATCTCACCTCTTTCAGCTGACATTGCAGTGTGATACACTTTTTATTGGCTAGAAAGCCAAGCTTCACCCAAGATGATTTCAGTGGCCCTATCCTTGGTGGAATAAGGGTTTGGAGTTGCATTTCTGTAGGGAAAATGTGTCTGGAATGAGAGATATGGCATCTGCTGTCACATGATCTTTAGCTCCAGCTAAGTATCTAATGGTATTAGGGCAATAAAAAGGGACATCCTCAGCACTAGAAAGTCAAATTAAGGGCAGTAGACAGTGATGGAGATAGAAAGATGTGTCTCTTTCATATTAGAGGGTATAGGACATCAGAAAACAAGCAGGAGAAAGTATCAATTGTTCTGTGCCAGGCCTGACTTAGATTGATCTGGTGATTCAAGTTTGGAAATAGAAAGAAGTGCCACATAACCTTTAACAAAAGCAAGTTTGCTCAATGATGGCATGAAAATAGTATTCAACAAAAATACGGTGTTGGTTCAGAGGAGTATAGCTTCCCTCACTTCCACGAGGCCAAGGTGTTGCACCTAGTTAAAAGTGTATGTTAACTCAAATGGCAATGGGATGTCCATCAATTCTGAAAAGTATGCCAATTATTCCTGTGCTTTTATTTCTTAGGCAACCTGGAAGTTATGTCAACAGTTGAAGTCTTAGTCCTCTGAACCAAGTCTTATCTTTTCCTTTTTTGGGGAAAATTAGGGACTTTAATTTTCATTAAAAATAACATCTAAATTAGTAGATGTTATTCCAATCACATCAGTAGGGGGCGGTAGAGACAACCAGGGAGTCACAGAAAGACTAACTGTACATGAGGGGCAGCTAGGTGGTACAGGATAGACAGTGCAAGAGTCAGGAGGACCTGAGTTCAAATCTCATCTCAGACACTTGACACTCACTAGCTGTGTGACCTTGGGCAAGTAACAAACCCCAATTGCCTCATCTTGGGGCATCCACAGTCATCCTGATGAATATCTGGTCACTGGAATCAGATGGAGGAGAAGTGAGCCTGGTGATCTGCACAGCCCTCCCTCACTCAAAACAAAAGTCAAGTGCAAGTCATGTCATTATTTCTCTGATGGTATGGTCTTCTTCTGCAATGAAGGATGAATACACACAACTGTACATGATCACAGAAAATATGCAGTGTAGACCCTTAAGGGACTTGGGGGTATTTGATTTTATTTTTCATGTAACATACAATGCTAGTGAATTGTCCTTTACTTTAAACTCTCTTTTGTATAATTCAGTTCATGTACTTCTAAAGGGAGAGTAAGAGTCAGGTGTTAGGCTGATCAGCAGAGAGATTTCCCCAGGTCTCTGGATAGACACTGGAGACAAGAGAAATACAGATGCCCCCTGAAAATTGTGTGGACCATTGTCAACAGTACAGTGTTTTACATAAAGCTGAAATATGTGATATTCCCTTCGTTATATCCAAACCATGAGCTACATTTTAGATATTATCAGTTAATAAAGTAACTTTCTATAATAAACTGCTAGGTATGTGGAGTAAAAAAAAAACATGTTACCCCTACAGTTGTAAGGTCTATGATTTTAAAGATGAGAGGGACTTCAGAGATCATCTAGTCCAACTCTTTCATTTTGAAGGCATTCCTTACATGTTGTAGGCACACAGTAAATGCTTGTTGGAACAAGTTATTTAATTCACAGCTCAGTGAAGTCAGTGACTTACCTAAGGTCACTCAGCTAGTTGCTGACAGAGCTGAGATAAGAAGGGAGGTCTTGTTATTCCCTCAGTCTAATCTTTATTCTGCTATTTTATGCTACTTTTTTGTTGAGTATTCAGTAAATGCACTTTTCTTTAACATTGTCGCCTTATTCTAACATTCCATTTTAAACTGACCACTTTAAATGGCCTGCTCTGCCAACAGGCTGAATTGATAATTGTGCCTGAACAATTTTATCCTTTCTTGAGAAGGTAACACAATCAAGCTCTGTCTATGGTCATTGCTTTTTTTTTTCCTCACAGCTCTGACAAGAATTCTCTGCAACTAAAATACATTTATTGTTTCATTTCTAAAAGAAATGTACAGGAATTTTTCCTCGGTGGTGAGCTCATAATTCAGATCTGCTTTTTACTTGTCTATAGCCAATGCTCTTGTCCATCCCGGCCCCGTTGTAGGTGTTTAGCAAATGCTGGTTCATGGATTGATCGCTTATTTCAAACCCATTCCAGGTAATCCGAAGTAGACAAATGTTCCCAACCATAATATTTATAGATGGAGCCGCTGCACCACAAATTCTATTAAATTCTGCATGGTACACATCAGACCCACCTAACTCTGGGAATAAGCCTGAAATGCATGAAATCAATCACACTGAAGGCATTTCAACAACCTTCGTGTACGTATTCTCCTCTACGTCCTCTCAATCCTACTAGGGGGTAATTTGGTTGGTTTTATTCTCTTCCATGCATTATATGTAATCAGATGGGCCCTGACAGGATTAGATAGGACCCCTGAGGTGATAATTATAGAGAAAACTATTAGTTAATAAAAAAAGTAAAGGGAGGACTGCAAAGCTGCTGGATTGCATGAATTTGTTAAAGTGACCCAACAGGCAAGACGACCAAATCTGCCCACATCCAAAAGCTGTTGTCTGTTCAGTGGCAGCATAGAGAACACACTGGCTAGCTTATTTTTCCTTTGATTGTCCCCAGCGGGGACTGGAGGTTAGAGGTGAGGGAGAATAAATGGCACAAAGAACTAGTCATTTTGATTTTGGCACAATGGTAATGAACCATCTGCATCCGAATTTTTCAGCTCCTCTCTTTCTTTTTCTTCCTCTGTCCTTCTTCCCTTCTTCCTTCCTGGTCTCCACTCCCCTTTGGACAATTAATACTTTCCCATTACGTGTAAAGTGCTATCTTAGGAAAAGAAATGATTTGAAGCTGATAGGCAGATTGCAAATACATTCATCCATATTATATATATAATCTGTATAATTTTGAGCAATTATAGAATAATATTCATTATAATTCTGATTAGTCATTTCACCAATATATTTGATTGCAGATGAGGAAACTCCCTCCATTAATGAAGGTCAGTGTCTTCTCTGAAATGTACAGACTTGAGCATTTGGCTAGAGAACTAAGAGGTTAGGTGAGTTGCCTAGGGTCATTTGTCTTAGAGCTGCCAGAAGTAGGATTTGAGTCCAGGCTTCCTGATTTGGCACCAAACTTTTCAGCTATTATGCCATGCTGGCTCATAACTTGAGCAACTGGATCACATCTGTATTGACATTTTCTCTAAATGAAACCATGAGACATGAAGAAATTGCAGTTGAATGGAAGGATGGTTCACAAGTTCTCCTCAGAGAAGCAGATAAAGAAGTTGGCATTTTATCACGTCCTCAAACCATCATTTCATGAGACAATTGGTCACCTTGCCTTGCAGTGCTTAAGCAAATGGACCGCAATGAAGACAACTACAGCTCATATATCAATATTTGCTGCAGTGAAAGAAGAAATAGAGAAGGTCTATGAATAATTTGACAAGATTTTCTCAACTAAGTCAACAGATATCTTGATATTTGGAGACTTGCATGAAAAAATAGACATGAGGAGGTTGGTGAAAAACATGTTAGAAAATATGATTTAGGATCAAGGAATAAGTAAATCTTCTTGGAATGTCTGGATAGCATGAATATTTCCTTCCAAAAGAGCATTAAAAGACATAGCAACATAGAGAAAAGGTCATTCACACAGTGATTTACTATCATCGTTATTATTGTCATCATTAGGATTCATACTGGGTGATCTTGGGATTGGGCTTTCCAAAGAGAATCTAGCTAAATAAAGTGTCTTTGACTTATGATACAGGACCAAGCCAATACTTTACTAATGGGAAATAAAGGGAAATTCCAAGGGACTGGTTAAAGTTGGAGCAAAGTGAGATCCATTAACACTATCTTCTCCCCTTGACAAAATCCTTGGCTCTGTACCCACTATCATCCCTTCTGTCCATAGAGTCTGTCTTTAGATGCATGTTGAGGCAGGGTATTATAATGGATAGAGTATTTGTTTCAGAATCAGAAAAGAGCTAGAATCAGATACTTACTAGCTATGTGACCATGGCCAGATCACTTAAACTCTCCAGGTCTCTGAGGTCTCTTCCAGCTTTAAATCTATGACCCCATGATCCTATGACTAAAACTCCATGAGAACTTAATTTCTAAAACAGGTCACAAGGGAAAATTAATCTCTTTTTGACAAGAACTGCTCATCCTGTTACTTTGATGGTGGCGAGGAGGATGTGGAGGGATAAAGAATGATTGGCCTGAGATTTAAAAAAAAACCCTTAGGGGAATTATCCCACGAAAAACTTTTAATACTATTGGCCTGTGTCCCTTGATCAGTCTTCCTTCTCTTAACCACTGTCATGGATGGTTAGACTGCAAGTGGCTCGGGGATCTTGGACAAGAACATTACCCTTATTTCCTCCTTTGGAAAATAGAGTTGATAGCATTGTCATTTATCTATTTCCCAAGGCTACCAGGAGATAGTGGGAAGACATTGGAAGCATTTGTATTAATGTGAGTGTGGTTATTGCTATCATTAACATTAGGACCCCTTCACCTTAATCTACAAAACTGTTATTATTTTACTGATAACACTGACAACCCCAACCCTGCCCCCCATATTTATCAGTGTGGAGGGAAGGGAAGGGCTTTTTCCCTGCTAATGATTCCAGTAATATGATTTCTTTCTTAGAGTAATTGCTTCCGGTTGTCATGTGCATCCCTATGTGAGGGATTTTCTTAGTTTCATTATCTATTCATGGTTGTTTTTCACTGTTACTCCCCCTTTCTCTTCTGTTCCCCAACTTTTTTCACAAGTAATTTATTTTATGTGGTTCTGTTCAAAAGTAGCTAAAAGCTACTACTGAACTTAGTGAAAAGGGCCTCTGATAAAGTACTAAAAACTGTGAAGGAATGGGAATAATAAAGAGAAATGTTATTGATCTATTTCTGATGGTCAGTAAGGCTGCAGCCTGACCCCTAAGAGTCAGAGTCCATCCTGTTTGGAGCAGTCCCAGGCTCTTCAATTCAATTCAGAACATGGGTTCTTAACTTCTTTTGGCAGTCTGGTAAAACCTATGGATCTCTTCTTAGAATACACTATTTAAAAGCCTAAAATACATAGGATCATCAGGAAAATCATTTCAATTTTTAAAAACAAGTTGATGGGCTCCAAATTCCCCTCCACCCTAGTCTAGAGAAAGAATATAGTCGTATTTTGTATACTGTTGCCTGTAATCAACATCATGAATATGTCCTATTTAAACCCCACATGAATTTGAGAAATCTGAAGAAATTTTAGAAAATTAATGAGGAAAAATTCTAAACTATAACAAGACCCTGTTCATAGGCCCAGGTCAAAATTCCAAAGAAAATATTGGTTGCAGCCTATTTACGACAGAGAAGCATCAAGTTATAACCACTCTACCTGCTGTTTCTGACACTCTGAGAAAAAGAAAACAGAAACAAAGACTTTTGAGGTCATATGCAACTAACACAGGTTCTAAAAGTTCAAGGACATTATCCCCTAGATGGCTTTACTCATTTGGTCTCCTGAAGAGGGGAGATCAGGGTCTCTTGAAACCTCCCATTCCAGTTATAATCAATTACTTTCCCCAATTCACATGTTTCACTTTTCCATTGCACAGACCCTCTAAGAAGAATTTCACTCTTCTTAGATGTGAGTGATAGATTTTTGTTTTTGAAACCAACCTTTGAATTCCTCTAACTGGATCTTAAACTGGAAGCCGGGGGATTTCTGAGAAAATGTTATCCTCTCTTTCTTTCCGGGATATGATGGAATTTTTCTGTTTAGTTATCTGGCCAGCTCCTTCTGTGCCCTCTGCTTCTCCCAGCTATTAGTGATAAATCTCAGAGGCCCTCTGCTGACACGGTGCATCATGACTAACTCTCTATCTCTCCCCAAACCTTCTCCTCTTCTGAATTTCTCTATTTCTGTCAAGTATACTGCCATCCTTTCAGACTTAAAATTCTTAGGATCATCTCTGACTCCTCACTCTCTGTCCCCTTTTACCCCCATGTCTAGTCAGGTGCTAACCCTTGACAGTTTTATCCCCACAACATCTCCTGCATCCACACCATTCTCTCTACTTACATGATACCACACTAGTAAAGACGAATCATTTCTTGCCTAGACTGCTGCCATAACCTCTGAATTGGTCTTCTTGCCTCAGATTTCTTCCTTGTCCCAACTCATGTCCACTCAGCTGTCAAAATCATACTCCTAAAACATAGATCTCACTACGTCAACAGCTACCTTGTTCGATAAGCTTTAGTGGCTCCCAATTACCAGTAGGTACCCAACATAGTACTTAGTACATAACAAACGCTTGCCAATTAATTGAGTGATTGAGTACTCTGGTCTTCATACTTCCAGTCTCTCAGCACACCCCAACTAGTCTTGCCCAGCCTTTCCTTTTAGTGTCGAAGCTCTATAAAGTTGATTTTTTATTTTTTATTTTTTTTATAATTTACAGTCTATTAACCATAAAACATCTACATACACATGGAAAAATAGTAATACAAGTGTATGTTCATTTATTACAACAAGCCTTTGCTGAGACAATAGCTAGTCAGGTAACTAAAACTTTTTATCACAGTTTTTGGTGCATCTTACAGTCAAAGCTTCTCTATAATTTCTAGCTGTCTACTGCTGTTCCAGTCATTTGGGGAGATCTGTCTAGGAGGCTTCCTGGGATTTTGAGGCCAGAAATGATCAACCTTAGAGAGCTGAGGATTCTACATTCCTTGCTGAGGATCATCCAACTGGAAAATTTCATCCAGAGCAAGCTTAGCCGCATTGGATTGAGACTGTTATATTTTGTCCCAGGCCAGTTTTATCTTGAATACCATCTACCACACCACAAAAGGCAAAAGAAGGACCCATGATATTACCTGTTGCTACAATCTCCTTAAAGTAAAGCTATACACGCCACATTTGTGCATACTGATAGCGGGCTGACACCAGATTTGACCTCTCCACATGCGTACTTCATGATGAATTTCTTGGGAATAGCATTTGGACTAAGAAAAGGTGTTGGATAAGGCCAGCTTAGTTTGGAAAAAAGGGATTCTGTGGTTTGTGGAATCTTAGAAACTAAACTCCCCAATTCTAATAAATATTCTGAAAGAGGATCCACTGTGGTTGAAGAAGGCTGAACTGGCACGCTCTTTGTCAACTTCTGAATAGAGTGAGGAGTCCCAGACTTCTGAAGACCATGCGTGTTATCAGACATTTTCTTGGGCCTCCAAGCGTTCTGCGCCATGGCTGCCACTGCTGCCCCTGGGACCACGATGCTAGATGGGTGGAAGCAAAAGTTGATTTTTTTACACTGTTGTAATTCTGGCTGCCTTCTGTTTATAACACTATTGGTACAGAACTACATTAAGGTTATTTTAGAAGTAAATAATAATATTAATTAGGCTACTCATACTCTAGGAAGTTCCTGCTCACCATGTAGGGACCTATAGAGACCCCAGAGAGTCTCACCAAAAGTGAACTTCTGAATCAGTCCTATAACCTAGGTGACTTCTTCTAGATATTCCAGATCAAGGTTGTCTACAAATGCCTCATCTAATGCAATCCACCATGCATTGATTAAGTTCCCATTATGTGTGTAAGACATTGTGCTAAGTGCTTGAGACATTAAGGCAAAAAAGAAAACTATTATCTCTCTACCATTATGTTTTGGGAGTTAACCATGTAAGTAGATAAGCATATATATGATATTTTGGGGAGGAAGAGTGTACTAACAAGTAAGGGAATGAGGAGAGGCTTCCAGTACGAGGATGGTACATGAGCCTAGCCTTGAAGGAAGTTGGGGTTTCTAAGAGGTAGAACTGAGGAATGGCCATTCCAGGCAGGAGAAAGAACCTTCTGGAACAGGAGACATCTTTATCTGAGGTTCAATAGATAGGGTGAATTTTGCTGGGGCTCTGACCTCACTGTGGAAGCTGCAAATGTTGGATCCAGATGCACATTTCTCTGCTAACTTCT
Source organism: Bettongia penicillata ogilbyi (assembly GCA_023548195.1). Lineage (NCBI taxonomy): Eukaryota > Metazoa > Chordata > Mammalia > Diprotodontia > Potoroidae > Bettongia > Bettongia penicillata. Next base: position 176,793 of record JAJHZJ010000149.1, read on the forward strand.
CCCACTCCTTCAACCATGCAGAAAACGTTGTACTATGAAAGGTTTAGCCCTGATCATTGCAACTCTAGCCCGGGATCAGAAGCTTTTTTCCCCTTTGAAATGCCAGGAATTTATTGATATTTTGCAATTATTCAATTGGGGAGAATTTTATTAGTGGCTAAGTTTTCCACATTGGAATGGGTATTCCACATGGAAATAATCAAGGAAGAAAGAATCTCATCCTCAGGATATAAAGTTCAATCTCCCGGGGAAGCCTTTCCTGAATGATCTAGCTTATAGTGTCTTCCCTGAAAATGACTCTCTGTATTTTACATATGTTTACATATAAATATGTTGTTTCTCCCCATAAAATGTAAGATCTGGGAGAATAAGGGCTATTTCATTTTTTTCTCCTTATTTCTTGTATTTCTGGCAGATATTAAAGACTTAATAAATGCTTTTTTATTGCAGTCAGTCAAATCACTAACATTTACCTACCAGGCACTGCACTAAGCATTTGGTGATACAAATAAAGGCAAAAACAGTTCCCAGTTGAATAGGGAGATAGTATGTAAACAGGTAACATATATATATATATATATATATATATATATATATATATATATATATGGTACATGGGAGCTATCTCAGGGGTAAAGTATTAGCAGTTGGGAATAAGGGAGGGCAGAGTAAAGCTTTTTTGCAAAAGGTAGAATTTGAGCTGAATCACAGGCCTATTGCTGTAATAACCCAGCATAGGGAAGGTTGCTTATGCTAGAAGCATAATGTAAAGGGTTTCACAAGATAAATAAAACTCTCTATTCCAAAGATATCAGAAATAAAAAAAAATCTCATTTGAAGGCACATGTGAACAGATCTAGAAGTCAATATCTTTGCCATGTCTCCGTCTATATTCATGGATTTTATAAACTTTCTGGCTATGTCACGAAGGACAGTTGAAACTGAAAATTCAGTTCACAATGTCTAAATTATTTTTTAGCCTCTGGTTCTTTATTTTCTTCCTCCTCACTGTCAGTAGTAAAAAGGCTCCTTGGAGTGATTGGTTATTGTGATGGTTTGAGACACTTGAGTGGAAGAGAATGTCTCATTTCCAGCTCAGTGTATGTGTTATACAATAATACTTATTATATGAGGGTCTGGGATAATACCACTTAGAGACCTTGAATGGGAGGCCCATATTGTACCTTGTAAGGACATTTGCACCTTGTAAAGACAGTAGACTATCCATCTCTGCCCCATTAATTACCTGAACAAACAAGAGAATTTGAGGGTTTAAAAGTAGAGAAGAGGAAATCAGGAAAGGGAGAGAAAATCTAGGGAAGATAAGAAAGAACCTGAACTTGGAGCTAGGACCTTCATCAGGTCCTAGAACTGTAACTCTGAAGTAACACAACCAGGGAAGTAACTGTTCCTTGTAGGGTATTATTTCCATTTCAGTCTGAAAGGGCAGAGTTGTGCCCTCTACACCAGGATTCCAGTTCAGACCCAAGCTAGACACCTTAGCACTACTCCCAGAGCAGAGAAAGTGTCTTCAATGAGAAACAATGTGCAAGGACATCACAAGAGGACATCTGTGCTCCAGCAGCATCAGAGATGGAAACAGGAGTCCTTGTGAACCAAGGTCATGGCCACACGTGTGTCTCTCCACTTGTGAATTCAATGTGTGCCCACTCTACTTGCTAATGCCAGGTGTATTTGTGGGAAGGTGGGTGCAAATGTTATAAAGGAGATGTTTTGTTCCTTATGATGCCAGTTGAAGAAAATACTTTTTGCTTTGAGTTAATGGTGTCAACCAGTTCATGAGAGTAAAGGCTGATGTAGTGGTAGGAATTTAGGAGCTATAGTTTTAGGAATGTAGACTTACAGAGTGCCTTGAACCAGTGTTAGTGGTCCTACCTAGACTGTGTGTTAGAGCAAGGGGATGGGTGATGCATAAAGAAGCTTACAATTCTTCAAGAGAGCCAGCATGGCTCATTGAATAAGCCCTAGACTTGCATTTCAAAACTTGTCTCACATTTGCTAGCTGTGTGGTTATAGGCCAGTTATGAGATAAGTAAAATTCCCTAATCCATCATCCCTTTGATATCCAGTTGAACTATAAAATGAGGACAATAATATTAACTGAACTACTTGGTGCACAAAGATTAGAGAAAGTGTTTTGTAAACCCTGCAGTGTTATGCTAAAATTATTGTTATTATTATGTTTCAAGAAGCTGTGAATTCTCTGATATTTGTGCTCCTTCCATAAATACAGATCATCACCCACTCCAAATCCCTTAATGAATGGTTTTTATTACTTGTCCTACTGGGGAAAAATGATCATCCTTGACATAGAAGATCTCGGTGACGCGGCAAAGATGATTCTGAGATAACAAACACAGTTACCAGCCTACACCAGCAAGTGCTTAATAAATGCTGATTGACTGAGGAACACTAAAAGTGCTCCTAATTTGATGGAGTGCTATGGGCCCAGCCTTTGAGAAACTAAGGATCACCATCAGAGTAATATGGATACATCACAGATAGATTCTTCATATTCTCTTTGTAACTCAAATTTTCTCCATGCTCTCAACAAGCCATATCTGTGCCTCAGTTTCCTCATGACAAAAATGGAGTTGGTGTTGAGGACCTTTAAGATCCCTTACAGTAGTACCATTCTATGGGTCTAAATTTCTCTCATCAAAGCTCTTTGCTGTGAAATGTTAGCAGTGGACATTGCAATGAGTTATACACAGAAAGCTTAGGCAGGTCAATTTCAAAATGGTCTCTTATTCTCACATTTTAACATGGCTCCTCTACTCTGGGAACCCTCTGTGTAAGATTAGCCAGCCCTAAATGTAGAGAGAGCCCAACATATAAAAAAGGCTCAGGACCCATGTGTAACAAGGGCTGTTCCCCTACCTGTAATATAGGGGTGTTATGTGACTGGAAGGGAGGCAAAATAGACATCTCTAAGCTCTTCTCTCACCCCCTTCTCCAAGGGAGATTCATTCCAGCCAGGAGGTGAAACAGGAGATTGGTGCTAGAAGGCATTCTACTCTCCTCAGGGAGAGGGGGTATTGGAACAGAATTATATGTCTTCTCCTTTAAATATTATTAGTCTGGGTGGTGGAGTCAAGATGGCGGAGTAGAAAGACTCACGTATGCTAGCTCCGAACCCACAGCCCATGGATTTAATGTAAGAAGAGCTCCCCACAAGTTCTGGATCACTGCAGGGTGTGCAGAAACACAGTGGAAGAGATTTCCGTTCCAGAGAGCCCTGGAGAGCCGTCCCCAGGGTCCGTCACGCCCCGGAAAGCAGAACCCACCCCAGCGCTGCCCTGGCTGTGTGGCCAAGAGGAGCGGATCTGAGCAGGCTTCAGGGATGGAAGCTCCAGCAGCCGGGAAGGTCCCTCCACCCACAGACGCTACAGGTCAGTGAGAGAGACGTCTAGGCTGGTCGAGAGGGGAGCGGGGTGTCTCCGTGACTCAGGCCCCCTCGGGAGGAAGCGGAGGAGGCAGAGGCAGGGGCAGGAAGTGGCGGAGGCAGCTGCGGCCGGGACTCCTGAGCAGCAGGCAGAAGCTCAGGTCTCTGCATAAACCCCCTGAGGGATCTGAGCCTGGGAGATGGCCCTGCCCCCACCAGCTCTATTACTGAAGGTCTCTGCATAAACCCCCTGAGGGAGCTGAGTCTGGGAGGCGGCCCTGCCCCCACCCAAGCACCCGAACTTAAGCTCACATTGAATAGCAGCCATGCCTGCTACGGAAAGACCATTTGAATCTCAGACCCCAAGCACTAGCTGGGCGGATCTAGGTGGGGGTGGACAGGAATCTCAGAAGTCAAGTAACTGGCTGGGAAAATGCCCAGAAAAGGGAAGAAAAATAAGACTATAGAGAGCTTCTTTGAGCAGGTGCAAATGTTCCCGCCCTTCAATTCTGATGACGAGGAAATATTCTTACCATCACTGAAAGACGTGGAGGGCAGGGCCTCTTTATCGCAGACATCCAAGGGGGATGTCCGGTGGGCTCAGGCCATGGAAGAGCTCAAAAAGGATTTTGAAAATCAAGTTAGACAGGTGGAGGAAAAACTGGGAAGAGAAATGACAGAGATGCAAGAAAAGTATGAAAAACGGGTCAATACCTTGGTAAAGGAGACCCCAAAAAAGTTGAGGAAATTAACACCTTGAAAAATAGGCTCACTCAATTGGCAAAAGAGGTTCAAAAAGCCAATGAGGAGAAGAATGCTTTCAAAAGCAGAATGAGCCAAATGGAAAAAGAGGTTCAAAAGCTCACTGAAGAAAATAGTTCTCTCAAAATTAGAATGGAACAGATGGAGTCTGATGACTTTACGAGAAACCAAGAAATCACCAAACAAAACCAAAAGAATGAAAAAATGGAAGAGAATGTGAAATATCTCATGGGAAAAACAACTGACCTGGAAAATAGATCCAGGAGAGACAATTTAAAAATTATGGGACTACCTGAAACTCATGATCAAAAAAAGAGCCTAGACATCATCTTCCATGAAATTATCAAGGAAAACTGCCCTGACATTCTAGAACCAGAGGGCAAAATAAGTATTGAAAGAATCCATCGATCACCACCTGAAAGAGATCCAAAAAGAGAAACTCCTAGGAACATTGTGGCCAAATTCCAGAACTCCCAGCTCAAGGAAAAAATCTTGCAAGCAGCTAGAAAGAAACAATTCCAGTATTGTGGAAATAAAATCAGGATAACTCAAGATCTAGCAGCTTCTACATTAAGGGATCGAAGGGTATGGAATAGGATATTCCAGAAGGCAAAGGAACTAGGACTCAAACCAAGAATCCCCTACCCAGCAAAACTGAGTATAATACTTCAGGGGAAAATATGGTCTTTCAATGAAACAGAAGACTTTCAAGCATTCTTGATGAAAAGACCAGAGCTGAAAAGAAAATTTGACTTTCAAACACAAGAATGAGAAGAAGCATGATAAAGTAAACAGCAAAGAGAAGTCATAAGGGACTTACCAAAAGTGAACTGTTTACATTCCTACATGGAAAGACAATATTTGTAGCTCTTAAAACTTTTCAGTATCTGGGTAGTTGGTGGGATCACACACACACATACACACACACACACACGTACACATGTGCATGCACACACACATACACACATGCACGCACATACAGAGACAGAGAGCACAGAGTGAATTGAATAGGATGGGACCATATCTTAAAAGAAATTAAGGTAAATGGTGAGAGAGAAAGGTAGGGGGAGGAAAGAGGGTGAAATGGAATGGGGTAAATTACATGTCATTTAAGAGGCAAGCAGGAGACTTTTTAGTGGAGGGAAAAAGAGGAGAGCTGAGAAAAAAAAAAAAACAAGAAGTTTACCCTCATCACATATGACTAAAGGAAGGAATAAAATGCACACTCATTTTGGTATGAAAACCTATCTTACAGTACAGGAAAGTGGGGGAGAAGGAGATAAACAAGTGGGGGGGGATGATGGAAGGGAGGGCAATGGGAGGAGGGAGCAATTTGAAGTCAACACTTGGGGAGGGACAGGATCAAAAGACAGAATAGAAACAATGAGGGGCAGGATAGGATGGAGGGTAATTCAGTTAGTCTTACACAACATGACTATTATGGAAGTCATTTGCAAAACTACACAGATATGGCCTATATGGAATTGCCTGACTTCCCAAAGGGAATTGGTGGGGAGGGAGGGATGGGGAAAATTTGGAACTCAAAGTTTTAGGAACAACTGTTGAGTATTGTTGTTGCTACTAGGAAATGAGACATACAGTTAATGAGGAATAGAAAGTCATCTGGCCCTACAGGACAAAAGAGAAGATGGGGACAAGAGAAGGGAGGGATGATAGAAGAGAGGGCAGATTGGAGATAGGGATAATTAGATTGCTCAGTGTATTGGGGTGGGGGTAGGGGATAAAAGGGGAGAAAATTTGGAACCCAAAATTTTGTGAAAATGAATGTAAAAAGTTAAATAAATAAATTTTTATTAAAAAAAATATTATTAGTCTAGGGGAAATGATCAGATTCAATCTAGCTTCTGACTGCTGTATCATTATTGGTGGAAGGGTGGAAGATCCCACTTGGCTCCTTTCCCCCCAAATACCTATTCCACAATGAACAATGAATAGCAAAGAAATTCATTTATCAAAATCACAACGAAATAGAAATCAGAGAAGGTATTATACTTAGGAAGAGATGCAGCATACCAAATAATAAAGAGTGAAAGAGCTCTCCCATTAGGAGTAAGATAATTCACCCAACCAAGAGTTCCAGATCTCAGTCAAAGGGGATACTCTCCAAAGTCTTGAGTGTAGTCAGCTCAGGATAAGGACATTATGGAGACTGCCAGTTCCTCCCATGTCTTCCCAAAGATTTTTCTTCCAGCAACCTTAAGTAGGGTTGGCCTTTCCCATTTTCCTTCTCAAAGCTGGGAGCCAAAACACCTGAAGTGACTTGTTGCTTGAAGAAAACTGGATGCGAATGAAAGTTCTCTCACCAACTCCACCCTGCCCTCACAAAGGACAGAACATTCATCTCCACTTTTCAGGACAGAACCCCATATTAATGGACTCTGGAATGGGAGTTTCATAAATAATACTGTGAAGTTGGCATCCTTCCACCATTGCTTTCAGTATGAACATCCATCATGCCTGCCTCCTTCCCTCAGACCACTAATCCCCCCATGCTGCTTTTTCAAGTGTTCTCTGCACTTGATTTCCCCTCTCATTAAAATCTGACCTAGGTTCAATTCTCTTAAAACCCTCAGCTCTACTATGCAACTATAATAGATTAATGTAGCCAGCTAATCTTTGCTAATATGAACTCTCCCAAGACCGTTTAATTCCTTAGCCTAGCTAAGATGTGCAACTTCTTAGGAAGACCCCAAAGGAAAGTAGACAATGCCAAGAATCTTAAGAAGCCTGCTGAAGTTTTCTTATGTCAAGAGATCATTCTGTATCCCTCAAATTGTGTCACCTTTGAATAAGTGCTGTGGCATTATGGGAAAATCACGGGCAGGCTTGAAGTAGTTCACATGCCTGTGGGCCTGAGAGGTCCAGGAATGTCTCTACTTCTCATCACCCTGAGTGTTGCACTCTCAAGCCTCCAACACAAATGGATTCTGACAGACCTTTTCAGAGAAGCTGATCTATGAGGCAAGTACTCTAAGCGATAACAATCCTACTTTAAAGCTCTCAGTTATACAGATCATTAAGGGACACCAGTGGATGTCCAATAGCTTTTAGCATATAGTCTTGGAGATGTAAAGGGGATAATTAAGCATTCAGCCTTCCTGACAGAAAGGTTGAAAGCTTAATGTATGTAGAGTACCTTTAACAGGCACAGGGGACATCTTCTCATTAGAGTTTAGCCCCAAAGGAATTCAATTTCTCATAGAACATTTGTATCACATGACTTATTTTGAGTATAGTTATAATTATTAGTGTTTTATCATAAAATTACCATCTTTTCAAGTAAACAAGTCATGTGGATCCATTTGGTAGTCTAGCCTATGGCCTCTTTCCCAGAAAAATATTTCTTTAAAAATTCATAACTGAAAGAACACTAAATTTGTTAGGGATTAAAGAAAAAGAGATGTAAGTTTTCTTCCCATCCAAGTGTACAGCTTCATAGAAATCTCTGTAGACTTCAGTTTTGGAACCCCTGTTTCAAAGGCAAAAGAAAAATCACTTATCTGCATCAGTTGATGGGATTTCCATATGAAAGTGTCCCCATATCAATGAAATCATAGATCTACCCAAAGAAATGGATCCTTCTTGAGACAAGAATCAAGACGAATCTGGTCGGGTGGACCCTGTCAATGACTTTCTTTTTCCTGCTTTGTGCGTGTGCTCTGATGAGTTAACCTTACTGTCCCTGAACCATATCATGTCAAGCTGCACCCGAAAGACTACATCCCTCAGAAGTCTAATCAGCCACCGGGGCCATCACAAGCATGACACACTTGATCACTGCACTCAGTGACCACCGAGCTCTGGACCTTCCAACCTGCATAAAGAACAGTTGCAACTATTTTGAACAAATGTGAAATAATGAAAAGCTCTACCAAACTGAATATTCTTTTCTTACCTAATGTTCTTTCTGCAGAGGACTAAGAAACATCCTCCTCTTCATCATCATCATCATTATTATATTCAGGAGAAAAAAATTAGGACTAAATAAAGGAAATTCTGTTTCATGGTAAAGGTGGATTGGGGAATCAGTCATTGTTTCTTTTAGCTACAAAATATACTTTTCTATTTCATTATTGCCTTCTCTAAAAGCTATTCCTGTCCCATAATTATCTTTTCTGACAATCTATGTAAGTCCTTATATGTCACCTTTGCATATATGTACACAGACATATGATAAATCATATATATATATATACATATATGGTAAAATTACACTAATTGTACCCCTGAAGAGGGTCCTATAATTGTGATAAGCTTGGAGATGGCTAATAAAATTTTATCTACAATATAATAATAATAGTTAACATTTACATAGCATTTAATACATGCCAGGTATTGTGCAAAGTGTTTTATGATTATTATCTCATTTTATCCTCACAAAAACCCTGGGAGGTAGTTGCTATTGCTACCTCCATTTTATAGATGAATGGAGACAAACAGAAGTTAAGTGATTTACCTAGGGTCACACAGTAAGTATCTAAGGCAGTATTTGAACTCAGGTCTTCCTGATTCTAGGCCCAGCACTATATCTCCTGCAACATTTAGCTGTCCCAATATATTGACTATCAGCAGATTCCTGCCTTCAGTTTGCTAAGTTCAATATTTTCTTTTCTTCCAGAGAAAAAAAATAGCTATCCTTAAAAGACATTATAAATTTTGCCCCTTCCTCCTAAGGATATTTAATGAGGAAACTTAGTTTCTCAGGGGTTATCTTGGTGTTTGATGTCTTGTACAAGGTAGAGAAATATCAAGGAAATAGAGCTGGTTTTGCTTTTCTGTGTGTCCCCAACACTTAACACAGTCCTTGGCCTGTAGTAAATACTTTTGTTGGTCGATTGTTTCAGTTGTATTTAACTCTTTATGACCCTATTTAGGTTTTCTTGGCAAAGATATTGGAGTGATTTATCATTCCTTCTCCAGCTCATTTTACAGATGAACAAACTGAAGCACACATTGTTAAATAACTTAGCCAGGGTCACACAGTTAGCAAGTGTCTGAGGTCAGGTATGAGTTCAGGTCTTCCTGACTCTAGATCCTGTGCTCCACTCACTGCATCAACCAGCTACCAGTAAATGCTTAATAAATGCTCTTTGACTGATTGACTGAACAAACTCTCTTTCATGACTCCCAGTAGACAAGCAACACATTAGATGCTTGAGAAGGTCTGTCACATATTTATCTTTCTAAGGTCCAAGGATTCCTCTGGCAAGTGTCATGCTCTGCTTTGCTCCTGTGTCCAAGATAAACTAGCGATATCTTAGTTCACATAACAATTCAGTTTTTCTAAATCTTAGAGCTTGTCTGAAGGACCCTCTTGCCCTTTGGTGGGAATTATGTCTGCTATTTTTACAGTAATTGATGATTGAAGTGTTTTGGCACTGTAAAATTGCAATGGTGGAATTCTGTAATATTCCTCATCCCCCTGTGGAGAGAAGAATCTTCTACATGGGGGTTTCCCTGGCTCATTATAGCACATCTCCATGCCGTGGGTAGCAAAGCAAGAAAACAAGAATTAATGAAAGAGATAAAGAGAAAAACACTGGAATAAAAGGACAGAGATAGTAAGAAAGACAGGAGGAAGGGCAAGGGAGAGACAGAGCCAGAGAGACAGAAAGAGAAAAAGAGAGAGAAACTAGAAGGGGAGACCAGAGACAGAGAGAAAGGAAAAATGGGGGAGAAGAGGAGAGACAAAGAAGAAATTAAGTTGGAGAATAAAAACAGGGCAACGAATGGAAATCGTAACCTACTTATTCACTGCACTCAGGACAAGTAGACCATCTCCATTTAATGAGAGTGGACTTGGAATCTCTGGCTGCACCTCTATGGGACCTCTGAATTCTCCAGCAGCACTCATTTTGGTTTCCTTTGATTTCTCCACCATGACCCTACATCAGATACCTTCTCCCGTAACCCTTACAACTTTCTTTTGTGAATTTTCTTCCCTCATTAGGGTGTATTGAGGGTAAGGATTGGTTTTGATTCTTTTTCATATTTGTATCCCCAGTGTTTAGCAGAAAACCTCCCATATAGTAGGAACTTAAATTTTTATTGACTATCTCTGTTGTGTGAAGTGTTGGGGGAGGGCTAGAGATCCACCTCAGATTAGGAAGGAAGTGAGGGCTGTGGATCGGGGGAAAAAATGGAGTTTTGTCCTTGTCTGGGCAAGGGATCAGACACCTTGTGGAAGACTTCAAGATAAAGATGGCACCTGATAAGACAGATGACATGAATTTACCTTAGATACTAGTCTGAGAGTGCAGAGGGGAGAAACCAAAACAAAACTTAGATTGGCTGAAAGGCATAGCCCGCCTTAATGTAGGTCTACATTATATTAATATAATTTATGTTAATCTCTTTCACAGAAGGTTTAGACAATCAACAATATTTATAGTACCATTGTTTAAGCACAGTTAATAAGGTATGGGGGAAAGAGCTTTTCTAGGAAGAAACAGAGAACGTTCCTGGATCCAAGTTGTGAACGGAGACAGACAGATAGGGACAGAGAGACAGAAAGATGGGGGTAGCCCAGTCAATTCACAGGGTAATGAAGTCAAGAGGCTAGATAGGCTATGGGAAATAGAATGAACAATGATACACAGCCCCCAAAGTCAGCAAGCAGCCACAGAATAAAGTGAGATATAGCTTGACAATAGGACAGTTTTTGTCTCTCAATTTCTTTCTTGCAGAAATGAGCAAGTCAAAGACTTTATGTTGCTAGCCACACCTATTTCCAGCTCTGTTATAACAATGCAATTACAATGCAATAACAATGTTGTTATAACAACATTAGAGTCAGTCCTTGTGCAAAATTCCTATCCTGTCACTTCCCCACACCTTCCTTGTTTCAAAGTCCTGGGGCAAAGTTAATGAAAGTTAATTCTGGGGCATACACCTTGTAAATGCTTTCTATGACCTCCAGACCAAATGGCTTGACATTAATTAACTGCAAAAATTTTAATTATTATTTAAATTATTCTGGTATTATTAAAGGGAAGTCTAGCTAACATTGGTAAAGGAAGCAGGGATCACAAAGAGGGATCATAGTTGTATGAGAGAAATGATTATTTCTCTTAATTAATAACCTATTATTAATTAAGATTGATTTTTTTTTCTTTCTGTTTCCTCATTCAGAAATAAACCCTTGTAGGGTAATATTACCTTGTAGGTAATAATGACCCTTGTAAGGTAATAAAAAGTCTTTGCTTTGTTGCTCAAAAATTTCTCCTACCTTGTCTATCTTATCTAGGCAGAATTATTACCCTTATTTGATATATAATATTGATGTTACTGTTCTGTGCTTGTTACTCTTATATAAGACTGAATAGAACACAATCTAGGTGAATTCCTACCCATTGTGCTGTGTTCAGGCTTGGGAGTGGATCTAGATTGCCAGGCTGGGGGTGGTCTGGGAGTAAGAATGACTTAATCAAGGTCATATCCCCCAATCCCTTATTAGAATAGGTGAACTCATTATAATATTCCTTCTCTAATTAATCACTAACCAATCAGAGTTGATTGCTGCCTATCAGGAACACCCACTTTTCCAAGGGTATGAGCATCAAAAGGCCCCCAAGAGGGGTCTTTGGTTTACAAAAAAGGTCAAATGAGCATCCTTTTAATAATTATTCACTAGCCATAGTTAATAAAATGATTATTTACCCAGAAATTGTCTCTCAAACTTTTCATTCATCACAATAAGAACAATTCCTGGCTACTTTTTTTAAAAAATAAGAACAAGGGAAGAAAAATAGAGCCTAACTAGATTTTAGCAAAGCATGCAACATGCTTTAAGTATCCACACTATTCCCCAACCATCTTTAAATTCTCATGCTCCTTAGCTCCAATTTCCACCTCTGACCAGGTCTTCAATCATATTACTGCTCAGATACCTTTATGCTATGCAGTGAAAAATGTCTTCTCTTCCTTTCTTACATCCCTGTATCACACTTTCCACTTTTCTCTTTGGACAACAGTAATCAGATCAATACCACCATATCTGAAAAGGTCATGTCAGTCAATCATCCAGTGACTCTAACAGTCATTCCTTTAACTTCCCCTTTCTCCACCCAAAACACTCCTCTCTAGCCACCACTCTGCTGTACGTGTTGTCTCTCTGAAGGCAAAGGTTGTCTTACTTGTGTGTTACCCAAGGCCACACGGTCTATGTGCCAGAGGCAGTTGAATCTTCAAAGCAGATAATCCACTGTGTCAGGGCATTATTGTGACCTTTCGTTTGTATATCATCTTCATTTCCAAATATATCCTTTTTCCTTTCCCTACAGAGTGAGTCACCATGTATAACTTATTTTTAAAAGAAAGAGAAAAAAGAAATTCAATAAAACCATCTAGCACATTAACTATATCTGATGGCATATACAACATCCCACAATATTCTAGAATATCCCATTTACATTGTCAGGAAATAAAGATACAAAAAAAAAGAAAAAGAAAAACCCTGTGATCTCAAGGTGCTTGGATTCTATTTTTAAAAAGACAAAAAAATAGTCATGGAATCATGGAAATATACTTGTAAAGGGAGTATGAACCAGATTATGTATCATGCCACTTCTCAGTCTGAGTGTTTGTTTACAAGCTCGTCATGCACTCACCCCGCAAGGCACACACACACCCTGTATGTATTGTCAAGAGTAAAGTTATCTCCTGTGCTACAACTTCCTTTTTTCCTCTTCTATCTTTAACTCCCTAGATTCATTATCTTATGCCGAACACACAGCCCTCAGTGCTGTAGGAATTGGGAAACTTCCCAAAACAAGACTCCACATACACTGCTGAGCATCCTGGCTGCCACCATCCAAAAAACAGAAGTATATCCAAAAAATAGAAGTATATTGGTTTTTTGGTTTTTGTTGTTTTTTTAGCAACCATCTTGGAAATGAAGGTCTACAGCCTTTGTTCTCCTTTGCATCCCTCCTCCATAATAAGTGTAAATCACCCCACGCTCCACCAAGTATACTTAGTACAAATACTTAACTAAATTCAGAACAGGAGTGGAAATTGAGATAGGGATCATATCTATTATTTCATCCATATAGGGAACTTCCAGATCCTACCAATGTAGGTTGACACCTTCTTTGCTACTTACAGTTTCATGTATTCCCCTGGTACACTCAGAATACGCTAGATTTGAAGTGACTTGCCCAGGGTGACATTGTCATTAGATGTCATGGGCAGGATTTGAACCTAAATCTTGACTTTAAGGTCATCCCTCTATCCAGTACACTACACTGACTATCTCAGAACACTGATGCTTAATGACATGCATAAACTATTATTAAATTATCCTCTTGGCACCAGATTAACAGATAAATCTAGGTTCTCTTAGTTCCTTCCCTGATTTCCTTTCTAGGTCAGATAGGCACTCTCCCTAAGCCCCTGGTCCTTGAGGAAACAACATACTTTCTTAGCTGATTAGACAGGCAGAAGCCCTGGTTCAAGGACAAAACTTTTCCCTGAAACATTCTAAATTATTTGCTTTATTTCCCTTACTTCCCAAACCTAGCCATTTTCCTCTAGAAATCTTTCTTCCTGAATGTCAAATATAGATCACAGAAACACAGGATCACAGAATGTTCAGAATTGGAAGGGGCTCTAGAGATCATTGCAGGAGTTCTTGACCTGGGGCCCTCCAACCCTCAAGGAGTCCATGAATCAATTTCAATGGGGTCAATTTGCCCATATGACTAATGGACTTCCAAAGTACTTCATAACACAGAAAAGTCCCTGATTTAAAGACTGATCAGTGTAACGGATAGATGGTTAGACTTCCAGATTAAAATCCTGCTTCTGACATTTACTGACTGTATGCAATAGGCCACTTAGCCTCTCAGCCTCAGTTCCCTTCTCTATCCACTAAAGGGATTGAACTAGAAGACCTCGAAGGTACTGTCTAGCTCTAAATCTATGATCATATAAATGGCCCAATTCTATAGATAAGGAAACTGAGGCCCTGAATAATTTAAGTGATCACTTCAAGCTGATCTACAGTTGCTCCCTCCATCACTGATTAATTCTGTCTACCCTACTCAATTCTTTTTTTTCTCCTTTTTAAAGCTAACTTCTTACACTGCTCATAGTCTCATGCTCATCAGTTACACTGATCCCTAGTTGTCAATTTCCTACTATGTTTCATTTCAGTTAATTATAAAATTAGCATCTCAAACCCACATTTGCATTTTTACCTTTTATTTGCTTTATAACACAAAGATTCATAGATGGATTTAGAACTTGAAAGGACATTAAGGTTCATGTAATATCATCTCCCTCATTTTAGAGAAGAATAAACTGATTTCCATTGAACTGGAGTCATCCCAGGTCACACATGTGGAAAGGTTCAGATTCAAGTCTACATATTTTTTGACCCAAAATTCAATGTACTTTCCATTCACCTTTTTTAATGGCATAAGATTATGTGATACAACTCCCAGGAAACCCCCCAAAAGAAGGCTTGCTACAGTTACTATATCATGACCATGTTTATCACACGCAAAATGCCAATGCATCCTGCTTCATCTGAAATCATAAAGTGAAAGATTTAAAAGTGGAAGGAACCTTGGAGGTGCTCTTTTAGGCCAAGCCCCTCCTGTTTCAGATGAGGAAACCAATGTCCACTAAAGGTCACACAGGTAGTAAGTGGGACAGTCAGGAATCAACCTTGGGACCTCTTAATCCACATCCAACACTTGGTTATACTTCACAATGCCCATATTTAAACCCCAAAGTCTCCTCTCCACTCAGACTCCACTAATGGCATCTAAGACCTCAGAGGTTGCCACCCACTTAGAAAACAACTAGGAGGCATCACTAAATCTGCCTTCGCAACAGCAGCAGGGAATTGGAGTCAGTCCCTAGGTGGCCCTCCAAGTGACGTTGGGCAAAGTGTTTCTCCTCTTTGAGTCAAGCTTTGTCCTCTGTAAAACAAGGGTGTTATACCAAGTAATGTCTAAAGTTCCTTCAGCTCAGAGTCCTATCAAAACTGACTGCAGCTTTTCACCATTGCATAGCTTCCCCATGGGGAAGACAATCACAATGGTTTTGCTACTGATACCTGACTCTGACCATCTTGTCAAGTTAAAAGTGGTTCCAATTGTCTTAGATCCTACACAGGGATGCTACATTACTGTAGCAGTACACAGAGCAATGTTATTCCCTTCTCCTTTCCCTGAGTCAAACATCTCAGGAAATTTCCTTGATTCAGGAAAAAGAAAATGGCCTCTGACATTTCACACACTTGAGTGAATCTTGCAGCACTTAGGGAGCATAGACTGCTGTGCAAATCAGTTCTGTGTTTTCCATTTTTAGACTTCCTTAGAACTCTGAAACTCCTCTCCCTGAACAGCATCTCTGATCCTCCTGTCTCTCCTTGTGCCTCATTAATCCTAACTCCAATCTACCATCCACTCCCTGTGTTGTCCCCAGTCCATCACTCCTGCATCATCCTCATCTTTATTCCTTCAGAATCTTGATCTGCTCTTTAACTCTTACAAACTTTGCCCCATTGTTTTCCCATGGTTCACTTCCTGCCAATCCTAAAACAGCCCTGCTGTTCCCAGATTGTCCAGTGTTGATAGGTATAGTCGCTGAAACACACTGTCTGGGTCAACTACAGATTTATTTTATATAATCTCAGCTGAGACCTCTCTCCTTAACAGCTGTCTCAAACCTTCTCCCTCCTCAAGCTCCCAATACCAGCCATGCCCCTTCTTTTCAGGTCTTGTCTATTTACTGAGAAAATTGTGGTAATCCCAGGTGATCTTCCTCATCTTTACTTTTCACAGCCTAAAAAGCTCCAATATTCTCACCCATTCCCACCTCCTTTGTACCAGTCTCAGATGGCAAGGTGACTGTAACCCTCACTAGAGTCAAGCTCTTTATTTATGCCCTTGATCTTGTACCTTTCTCCGGGGACTAAACCATTGACCATGACCTCTCTCTCATCTTCACTTTGACCTTATTTATTGGCTGTTTGGGAGCAGTCTATAAAAGTGTTCTGCTTTTCCATAAAATTTTCCTTGACCCTGACATCCCCTAAAAGTATTATCTTATATCTCTTTCTTCCTTTTTACTGCTAAATTCTAGTCATTGGTACTCAATGATTCCATTTCCTCACCATTCACTGACTTCATGCTTCCTTGTGCTCTAACTTCCATTTCCACCTCTTTCCTGAAACTATTCCTTCAAGCATTATTAATCTTAATTCTAATCTAAGTAATCCTCTGTTATTGGCATCCCACAATCCCAAGTGTGGCCCTTTGACTGAATCCAAACTTCACAGAACAAAGCCCCTTAATAAAAGGATTTCTTCTGTAAATTTGGACTCAGTCAAAAGGCTGCACCCAAGGCCTTGGGGTCATAGGTCCCCCATCCCTCATCTAAAACTAGAAGAGATCTCAGATTTCATATACCATCCTTCCACATTTTATAGTTGAGTAAGTTGAAGCTCAAGGAAATTAAATGATTTGCCCAAGGTCACACAGCTAAGTGTCAGAAGCAGCATTTCAATGCACAGGCCAGTGCCACTCTATTGTACCACTCTAAGCTCGTCTTTTTTATTCATCTTCCATCATCTACAGTCATTTC
The DNA here is from genome assembly GCA_023548195.1 of Bettongia penicillata ogilbyi. Taxonomy (NCBI): domain Eukaryota; kingdom Metazoa; phylum Chordata; class Mammalia; order Diprotodontia; family Potoroidae; genus Bettongia; species Bettongia penicillata. The sequence goes on from JAJHZJ010000149.1 coordinate 193,579, forward strand.
CATTTCATATATATGTGAGTGTGTGTGTATATATATATACATGCATGTATATATACAGATGTATGCATACACATATATGTATATTTACATATGTATGTATGTATTTTTTTAACGTAAGTTGGAGAATGGTACTTCTACAGTTGCACATTGCTTTTTTCAGACAGCTATACTATCCCCTAGGGGAACTATTGGGGTTAGGAAAAAAGGGAATTTGCAGCCACAGGGTAGATGTTTACTATCATTACGCATCATCTCCTTGTTATCAAGTACTTTTTATTTACTCAGTGATTCTATGCTAAAAGTAAAAATGCTGTATGCAGCATTCCACAATGCACATCTGCATCTGTGGCCAACCAACTCCACAATGCCTAGGTCAGCCTGTGGGTGAGGGCCCAGAGTCAGTTTTGATTGCCTAGATCCACAAAAGCATATAACTCTAGGAACCTAGTCGTAGTGTTCCTTAGAGACAGACAGATCTGAGAGCTAACGGTAGACAGGGAGGCGCATACTGAGTACTCTTGTCCCAGTGGAGCCTGTGCAAATTGTCAGAGTGAGTGTGGGGCTCCCTAGTGAGTAGCTAACAGCATCACCTGATGATCAAACTAACAAGACACATGAGGGATGTTTCTAGATGATAAACACCTTGATGGCAGAGCTTTTTACCTGTTTATTTATGCTTCTTTCTCACCCCTGCCTCCTCCCCAGCAAATTGCTTTCTAGAGCCCTCCATAAATGTTGATATAATGAATGGTTGAGCATACAGCCACAATGAAGCCTGCAGACATGCTTCAGAGTATGGCCTGAGTGTGTAGGAAGTGGGGAAAAGCACATAGGATGTGTCATAAAGTGTGATATCAGGAAGATTTGAAATCCATCCATGTATTAGTCCAAATCCAGCACCACTGAGATTTTTAAATAAGGCCATGGTTTAATTCTCAATTGTGAAGCTAGAAGTTATTTGGGAAAGCTACAAGTAAATGGAGTCCAGAAACATCACCAAGTGCAAATTTGGAGTAAACGTAGGAATATTCTTTATTGTGAAACTTTAGGATGTTTCAGAATATCATTAGTATTTGTCTGCAATTGCAATTCTTGCTAGGGTATTTGAAATCTGATTGTGGGACTTGTAAAATGTGGTGCCAGTGTTTCTCTCCTTTATGGTATAGATTTGTAATCTCATTGACATAACTCAATTGGGCAGATTATGATGTATCTATGACTTCTTATCCTATTTAATTCTTCACCATTATTCTCCACAAATTTTCCATAAATGTATCACTGATGACATGAGGAATAAGATACATAACCTTGAATTTTTAAAAATATTTTAAATATTTCAATATAACTTATGTCCTTCGTAATCATATGTATTTTATGCATTTAGAAACCTGATTCTAAAAAGGGTTTCACCAGGCTGACCATCACATGGGCCCATGATACATAGAAAAAAAATTAAAAACCTCCTACTCTGGACCTTATAATTCCTTAAACTCTATTAGAATATTCAATGACTATATCTCACTTCCACTATATGACAATCCATCTTCTTTCCTAGATGTCAGCTTATCTAGAAATATTTTTTCTGAAATGTAACATTAAAAAGTAACCCTTGAAAATACCATGGAATGTCTATTTTTATTCACAAAAGTAATAGCAGAGGTAATTTTGCAGATGAGAAAACTGAGGGTCAAAGAAGTAACTTCCAATTATCATTCAACTGATTAGTAGTTGGGCTAGAACTAGAAGACATGCATCCCCTGAACCATTGTTATTTTACCCTATACTATGTCTGGAGATCATTTGAAAAAGAGTTTGAAGGGTGACATGAAGGATAGTTGAACTTTATGAACTGGGGCAGTTTTCCCAAATGGTATCTAAAAAAGTTTTAAAGTACTTTCCATGGTATGTGGATGTAAGACAATTATGTTAGGATCAGCTCCAAAAAAAATAAAAGAGTGTGGAGGTGAGGAAGAGAAATCCACTGGGGGAAAAGGGGAAAGGAAAGGTAGAATGAGGCAAATTTTTTTCACATAAAGTAGATGTGCAAGAAAGAGCTTTTATAATGAAGGGAAAATGGGGAATTGTCAAGCAATGCTTAAATCTCACTCTCATCAGAATTGGTTCAAAGAGGGAAGAATACATATAATATATTTTATACACACACATACATACATACATACATACATATACACACAGAGTTTAGTATAGAAATCTCTCGTACCCAACAAGGAAATAGAAGGGGAAAAAGATAAGAGATATTGGGCAGGAGATGATAAGGGGAAAGCTGGATTGGGGAAGGCAGTGGCCAGAAACAGAACAGACTTTTGAGGAGGGACAGCATAAAAAGAAAATAAAGAGATGGAGGGGAATGCACAGTTAGTGATCATAACTGTGAATGTGAATGAGATCAGCTAACCATAGAACAGAAGTGGATGGCATAATGAATTGGAAACCAAAATTCAATAACATGTTGTTTACAAGAGACGTATTTTGAGCAGGAAAAACACAGAGATAGTTGAAATGAAGGACTAGAACAGAATCTCTTATGCTTCAGCTGAAGTGAAGAGGGCAAAGGTGGCAATTATAAGCTCAAATAAAGCAAAAAGAAAATTAGACCTAATTGAAAAAGATAATCAGGAAAACTGTACTCTGCTAGACAGTACTATAGACAATGAAGTATTATAAAACATTTTATGGTGAGTTTCTCTGATAAAGCCCTCATTTCTCAAATATATAGGGAATGGAGTAAAATTTATAAAAAATAGGAGTGATTCCCCAACTGATAAAGAGCTAAAGGATATAAACAGACAGTTTTCAGAAGAGGAAATCAAAGCTATCTATAGTAATATAAAAAAATATTCTAAGTCATTATTGATTAGAAAAAGATAAAATAACTCTGAGATACTACCTTACACTTATCAGAAATTACAAATGCTGGAGGTGATGAGGGGAAATAGGTATGGTGATGAATTGTTGGTGGAATAATGAATTGGCCCAAATATTCTGGAGAACAATCTGGAACTATGTCCAAACAACTATAAAACTGTGCATACGCTTTGATCTAGTAATATACTTACTAGGTCTGTATCCTGAAGAGATCAAAGGAAAAAGGAAAAGGAGCAGTATTTATAGCAGCTTTTTTGTGGTGGCAAAAATGTAGAAATTGAAAGGATGCTCCAAATTGGGGAATAGTTGAAAAATATCATATGATCGCTATGGATTACTATTGTGCTGTAAGAAATGATGGAGGGTGTAGCTTCAGAAGAAAAAAAAGCATGGCAAGACCTGTATCAACTGAGGTAAAATGAGGTGAGAAAAACCAGGAGATCATGGTACACAATAATAGCAATGTTGTAAAGATGACCAACTGTGAAAGACTTGCTTACCTTGATCAATAGAGTGATCCAAGACCACTCCAAAGGATTCATGATGAAAAATTTCAGTCCATTTCCAGAGAGAGAAATTATGAACTCTGAGTACAAACTAAAGTGTAATTTTCTCACTTTATTTGTTTTTGCTTTAAAAATGGTTAATATGAAAATGTGTTTTTCATGATTTCACTTATATATTTGATATATTGTTTGCCTTCTCAGTGGGTGGGGATGGTGTGGGATGGAGGGAGAAAATATGGGACTCAAAAAAAATTTTAGAGAATGTTAAAAAACAAATTTCAGAAAAGAAAATCATTCATAATGGAAACTTGAACTGAAACCAATACGATGTAGACTTATTCCCACTACTGCAATTTGTTGGTAGTGGTCCAGTAACTCGGTGACTTGATAAGTTACATCATTGCTCTGTATGGTGATCAGCTTCTTCCCCATGCTCTATTAACAATGAATATTTTAAAAGCCTTTCCAATGAAACTCATTCTTTTCTTCTCACTTTATTGCATGAAACTGGAAACAATTCATTTTCCACCTCTCCCTTCAGCTATGTAAATGAACATTGCCCCCCTGACTCAGGGACCTGAAAGAAATCCTATTGTAGATAAGTTACTCTTAATATAAATTGAAATTATGAACTACAAAGTGATATTCAGAATTACCCTAGGCAAAATCATGAAGTTATCAAAGTTTCTCTTTTATAACATCAACTTCTCTTTCTTATCCTTTTTAATTCAATTCATTACTTTTTTTTTTATCCAGTTCAGTACTCCTCTCTAATCCTCCTTCTCACTATATCATCTAGCAACTCAGTACTGCATTGTTTCTATGAATGTCCTCCATCATAGAGAAAAGTTTTTCCAATAAACTATAAAGTACATGGAACGAGCAATGGTTAGGTAAAAGGCATGAATACCTAATCTGAAATTCCAAGCACTCTGGCAGATTAGTGAAAGAGATATTTAAGAGTAAGGGGATCATTTTGGTGTGCCTTGAAATTCTCCTACTCTTAAAGTCTACAAGTGAGATTACTTCAGGATATGGAAGCTCACAGTAATCACCAGAATCTATGGTATTAGCAAATGAAAGTGGAAAGAAAGAGGGAGGCTGTAAAAATCCCATGACTAGGTGATGTTTGTTTTTTACTTCCTAAGACTAGATAGGGGAGGTTGTTAATTTCATAGTATGATGTTTACAATGTGGATAAATTGCTACCAGCTGGCATTATAGCCATGTGGTCCCAACAGAAAGGCTTGCTGTAGATATATGTAGATAATTGAATCAAAGAGCATGATATTATAATGGTTTTTATTGTTTTTATAAAAAACAAACATAATAGAGTTTCTCAAGAACACTCAAAGTGTTCTTGATTTCATCAGCATGAGGATTTCCTCTCTACGAATCAGAAATTAAGTATTCCAGGTACAGACATTAGGGGATTTATCCATGGTCACTCAGTTAGCTTTTATCAGAAGCAGGATTTGAAAACAAAGCCCAAATCTCTGTCCATTACAGTAAATACACAGCCTCTGCCAAGGAAGGGAAAGGAGAGAGATAGAGAGACAAAGAAAAATATAGCAGAGATAAAGATATATAGATATGCTTATTATAGTTTAATGTATTGAAATACAATATTATATTGTACACATATATACATGTGTATGTATGTGTATGTGCGTGTGTGCATATATATGTATATATACTATATATATGCACACACCTATATATACATATACATATATATATGCACACACACACATATATACACATTTATATCAGAAATTTGGAGTGGTTTGTCCATAGGTGATAGGATGTTTAGAACCCTCTTGAAAGGCTGATAACGTTTCTTAATGAATTTCAACATGCCATGCCAATTGTCCTTTCAGATAACCTAGTTGTTTTATTCTTATTTAGGAAGGAGGAAGTACAAAATTTAAATAAGATATGGAGCTCTCAGTCTAGAGAGGGATGAGCTATAAATGCAAATAGTATGATACACAACATTGCATAACAAGTGTCTCAGAAAAAAGGGAAAGCTATGTAAGATCCAAGGAGTTAAAATACCAGGATGTTTCTGACATTTTAAAAGTACTTTATTTTATTCCAGTCAGTTGTTCAATATGGAGGATACCATAAAGAAGGTGGTGTTCAATCTACTATGAACTGTCTTAGAGTCTCCAGAAGAATGAGTTGTCTTTCTTTATAACCTTCTGGTAGAATTTAGTCCTATTTTATTCCTGAAACATCATTGAATGTCAGATGGTGCAACATACTTCTAAACAAGGTATGTGCCTTCATTCACATAATGGTATTACATCCATAAAAAAACTTCCTCCATCAATGAAGATTACTCAGTCAGTCAATGAGCACTTATTAAATGCCTACTATGTACCAGGCTGTAACAAGTCTATCCACTATGGGATTCTGGCTCTCGCATTATAACTAACATAATAATATATGTGTATAAAAATAGAATTCTCTTTCCAAGTAATATCCTCTTGCTTTCCACTTCAGAAAACTGTGATTGTGATGATTGGCTGATGTTATAAACTTCAAAACTGGGGAAGATAAGTGGTGCAGTGGATAGACCACTGGCCGTGGAGTTAGGAGAACCTGAATTCAAATCTAGCATTGGATATTTACTAGCTGTATGATCCTGAGCAAGTCACTTAACCCCAATAAGAAAGGAAGGGAGGAAGGAAGGAAGGAAGGAAGGAAGGAAGGAAGGAAGGAAGGAAGGAAGGAAGGAAGGAAGGAAGGAAGGAAGGAAGGAAGGAAGGAAGGAAGGAAGGAAGGAAGGAAAGAAGGAAGGAAGGAAGGAAGGAAGATTTATGAATCTGGAAAGGACCTATAAATTCAGTTGTTTAGCTCTTACATTTTACAAGTGGTGGAACTGAGTCTCAGAGAGGTACAGTAACTTGACTAAGGTTATACTACTCATTCGTGTTAGAGAATCATTATGAGAACCCAAGTTTCCTCACTTCTAGTTTAGCACTCTTCCCATAACATCTCACTATAACCCAGCACATCTTAAGTCTCTCTATGTCCTTCCAAGAAGCTTGTTTACAATTCAAATGGGCAGTGACTCCATGGTAAACTTCCCCATTTTCGGCAAGATTATTTCCCCAAGACCTGCAAAGTAGAATACTGAACTTTCTGCAAAGTTTTTTTTTCTTTTTCCTACATTTGAGAATTTAAAACATATTTTCTATTAATGTTTTTGCTACTTTTGCACATTGGCCGATACTATTAACTTAGATGGGAAATATCTGCTGGCACAGCTGGAATTGTAATAAAGCAGGTAGGTCAGGGTGCTGAAGTTTGCATATGCGGGGGGGGGGTAGGGATAGGGAAAGTACACATGCATTTACTACAAGGTTTGAATTTGAAATTTCTAGAGTTGTTCGGACTAAAGTAAAAACTGAAGTCTATGTATTTTCTGAGATTGTAGAAACTAAATACCTTTAAGAGAAACAGGCATAGGTTAACCTATAGATTCAGCTAGAATACTGAGTTCAAGACCTACCTTAAATACTTACTTACTGGGTGTTTAACCCTGGGCAAGTCACTTAATCCCTGACTACCTCAGCTTTCTCAGCTGTAAAATGGGGATAAGAGTAGACCTGTCTCCCAGAGCTGTTGTTAGAATCAAGTGAGATAATAATTGTAAAGCATTAACAAAATGTCTGGTACATAGTAAGTGCTATATATTACTTGTTGTTGTTATAAAATCCTTGGCAGACTTTAAAGCACCATATAAAGCTATTTATAATTATTATTTGCCAATTCTAACATGGCAATTAGTAAGCTCAAGAGAAACGTTTGATATAACGAAAGAAGACACTTTAGGGACGAACCCCCACCAGAGTCATCTAGGAAAATATCAAAACTTTCTATTAAGGAAAAAACATCTGGATAAAGAAAAACATTGCTAGCCATCTGTACTATTTTCTCTTCCAAGCCAGAACCCATAGAAGTTCCAAGAATATTAGGCTCCCTAACAACATCCCAGTTAGACCAAAAGATATGGTCCTGCCTCCTAATATGGATACCAAAGCTTTCTGATGAGTTTGGACCTCTATCTCTAGAAGCTTGAGAAGTCTGAACAGAGGTTAGGTTTTGTTAAAATAGTGGCTAAGTCTGCTAAACTCTAGAGTTTCATCCAGTACAGGATGAACCAGAGAAAGCTAGAAAAAGAAGTTTTCAGTTAGGAGAAACTGTTAGTAAGACTAGTGAGCTGTCCAGGGTCCTGGCCTATGTGGGTACTCATACTCCTTCCTTTATCATTCCTAATATGCTTGCTTTGTAAATTGATGAATTTAACATCCTACCAGTCTGAATACTCTGTTTACCTTGAGCTCTGCCAGCCCAAGGTTAATTACTACATCTTTTCTAAATATATAGTTTAAAAAGAGCTATAGTTCATTCAACAGGACATATAAATAGTTTTATTGTATATAAGAATGCTTGTAATATTCTTCACTCTAATGAGGTCTTAACCTGACTGGTAGGGTTAATGGTAGAAAAATGCAACAACCTTACAAAAGTGCTGGGTTCTTAGCTTGAAGCTCTAGAAAAATGTTACCATATATGTAAGGGCTAAAATATCCCTTGGGATTTCTGTGGTGAGTAATCCATCCAAAATTTGCCTGAAAGTTTGTGAGCTGCAGGTAGCAAATTTTCCTTCTAATAATACCTTCAACCTAGGAATATTTCTATATTTAAAAATAGTAGCAAACCACAATGGATCTTTGCTAATTACATATATTTATCATTTGGAATACTATTAGCAATTGAAAAATAATATAAATGAGCAGACAACATGTCAGTTTAACCCATGGATACAGTCTTATCCCAAACACAGATGACTAAGAATGGGGGCAGAATATCTAACTACCATACTGATCTCCACTAAAACCTTAAAATTTATACCAGACCAAACTGTGATCACACAAGTCAATGAATAACTAAAGTGAGTGACTTCTTCCACTACAAATTTGTATAGAAAGACAGTCAGAAGACAAGAGATAATAGGAAGTGGTCTAGCAAAGCCAACATAAGCATAGCCATACAAAATGGAAGTCTCCTGGCATGACCAGCACTGAGCCACACACAAGTATATTTGGCAAAGTTCTTTGTCTAGAGGCAGAACAAGCAAAGTCCACAAAAAAATAACCCCAGGATTTTGGGAACCCTGGCAAGTGTTAGATGATGGAGATGAATGTTAGAATAGTACTCAAACTTAGACAGCCTTGGCATGTAAGGCCTTGAGATCCCTAGTATTCTGCCCTGATGTTTCATTGATGACCTTGAAAATTCAGCACTCTGAACCTCACAGATGCAGGAAAGCAGAGATAATCCTAAGAGATGGAAGTTAGTGAAAGAATCTGCATGATTCAGAAAGAGACTAAGCAGAATAAACCATCATATCCAAATTTGTGACTCCTTAACCTGCTGTATGTTGTTTTTAGTTAAGTTCTTCTCACTCTTACTAGAAAGCACAGTGGGAGAAAATAAGGCAATAGTGACATATTTCTCTCGAATATAATGATCTGCTTTGGGCTTCCAATTTGAGCACTGACCCTGTGCTAGGAAGGCAATCTGCTCAAATCAAACCATGTAGAATGAACATTTTTTCCCTAAGCAAATGTGAACTCTGACGTAGGTAGTAGCAAAGGCTACTCAAGACATCAGACAAAAATAGAACCTTCTCTTGGGAAAGAGGTTGGAAACTGGTGTTCTCTTCAAAAGTAAAATGGAGCTATTCTGATGAGCAGAAAAATTAGACTTAGGAAAACTTTTCAGCTTGTTTCTGGTAACATCACTGGTCTACTTACCTTCCATTCACTGTATGTGATATTTGGGTTAGTTGGTTGGTGGTTGCCCTTCGTTCTCGAGGAGGACCAAAATGACATCACCATCATAAACTCAAGCTTCAGTGTGCCAGACTGCAGATCAGAACAATATGAGCTCAGAATGCTCTACCACAGATTGGGCACAGATAGTCCATATGAACATTAGAGGTGGATACTCCAAATTTGCACATCCTATGTTTACTTTGTGCTGTCTTAATTCTACTTTGCTCATAGATGTGATATTCTAACTCCAGTCTTAAGGTCATTGCCTGGAATGCATTCTCTCCTCACTTCCTCCTGATAGGATCCCTGGCTGCTTTCAAAAGTCAACTCAGGTATCCCCTTTTCCACTGGACTGATCTTGCTCACCTACCTCCACCCCAACTTGCTAGTGTTGTCTCCCCACAGAAATCTGAGTTTATATATATATATATACACACACACACACACACACACACACATATATGTATATATACATATGTATGTATATACATATATGTGTGTATGTATGCGTATATATACACATACATGGGTTCATGTTGTTTCCTTCAACTTGCAAGGAACATGTAGACTCTTTAAGAGTAGGTCTGTCTAGCTTTAGATTTTCTATCCCCAGAGCCTAGTACAGTGTCTAAAACATAGTCACAAATGCTAGGAATGGCAGAAGAAAGGAAATGAGGAAAGGCACCGACCTGACAAGGATGGAAAGCTGCCTTATAACAATCACCAAAAGCAGAGGCTGAGGTGAGGATAAAGAACTGAAATGAGTTACTCACTCCTCACTCGTCCAGATCCACACCTCCCAGCACTTATGCCTTGTCTGATCAATCTTTTCAGTTTCCTTCACTGCATCTTAATTCACTGCGGGGATATCCTTAGGCTCTGCCCTGGCCGCCCTTCTCTTTATACGTCCTCTCTTCAGTGGCCTCCTCAGCCTCTATGGATCTACTTATCAACTCTGTGCATATGAATTCCACATCTGTGTGTGTGTGTGTGCGCGCGCGTGCCCATAACCCTCATCTCTCTCTCCTGGGCCCCAGTCCCACGTTACCAATTGCCTAATGGGTCATTCAAACTGAATGTCTCAAATGCATCTCAAACTCAACATGTTTGAAATAGGACTCTACCTTTCTCCCAAACCTACCAAATTTCCCTGGTACTGTGAAGAAATCCCCATTCTTCCAGTCACCTAGGTTCACAACCTTGATGGCATTCTCTTTCTTACCCTCATATCCACTTGGTTACCAAATCTTGGTATGTCTACTTCCAAAATGTATCTCAATATAACTACTTCTCTATGTCTTACAATCCAACCAGATTGCCAAACTTGCTGATTGTCCCTCATGCACAACACTCTATTTCTTGAGTCCTGGAGGTCCCGTATAACTGCAATGCTCTCCCTCCTGGTGTCAGCTTCTTAGAATCTCTGCTTTGTTTCAAGACTCAGCTTAGGGGTAATCTTCTGGTACTTTCTTGGTCCCAGAGATGCCACTGTGTTCCTTTTGATTTTTACTTCATATCTATTCTATATATATCTCTGTCATACCCATTTTGTATCTTCTATTTTAATCATATCTAACTTTTTGTAACCCCTTTTGGGGTTTTCTTGGCAGACTTACTGAAGCAATTGGCCATTTTCTTCTCCAGCTCATTTTACAGATGAGGAAACTAAGGTAAACAAGGTTAAGTAATTTCTCCAAGGTCACACAGGTAGTCTTCCTAATTCTAGGCCTGGCTCTCTATCCACTATGCCACCTAGCTGACCATTTTGCATCTACTTTATGTGCATCTCTCTCCCATACTTGATATCTCCCCAGTGAGCATCTTGTAAACATTGGTACCTAGTTTCTACTTAGCAAATGCATATTGACTGACTTTTCCTTAAATATATTCTGTATTTTCCTTCCTCCATACTTGTATTCACAATGTTCATATCATCATCATCATCCTCCTAGCATTTATATAGTGCTTTAAGATTTATAAATTGCTTTGTAAATATTACCTCATTTTTTCCTCTCAACTCTGAAAGCAGAGAGTGCTATTATTATCCACACTTTACAGATGAAGAAACAGACAGCATTTCAGTGACTTCCCTAGAGTCACAAAACTAACTAGTGCCTAAGATTAGATTTGAACTCGTCTTCTTGACTCCAACTTCAGTGTTCTATTTACTATGCCACCTAGCTGCATCCAGAATGCCTGCCTTCCTCCTTTTCACTTGTTGAATTCTTAATGATCAAGAGATAGTATGTGATAGCAGAAAGAATGTTGGATTAGAAATCAGGAGATCTGGATTTTAATCTAGTTTCAGAAATTTATTACTGAGGGTGGTGATCTTTAGCGTTGGGCTCATTGTTGGTAAAATGGAGATAACATTTGAACTACTCGCAGGTTATTGTAAAACAATGTCAAAGACCATCTATTTGTGTATTATTATTGTCCTTCAAATCCCAATTCAATCTCCTACCTCTTTGCCTTTGTACAGCTTTCTTCCCATGAATGTAATGAGTTCCCTCATTGATGATTTTTAGAATCCTTCAGCTCTCAGCTTGAGTGCTATCAGCAATATCAAAATAGCAAAGCTTAGCACCTGGTTGGAAAGAATAAATAGCTAAAATAAAAAGCTACCAGATGGCTGTTTGGGATGAACTCCTCACCTTCTTAATCAAGAAGGCCTGTTTTGTGCCACTTGGCCTAGGCACAAAAAATTCTTGTTATGGCTCTGTGTACACAAAGTATTATAATTTCTCCTTAGGTCTTTTATCAGACCACAGATAGAATGACTACTTCTTGGGGGTCTGAACATTTTTTTAATGTTGAAAGGGATACTAATTCTTGAAAAGTTTGGTAACCATTGGTCTAGTTGAAGTTCTTCATATTTTAGATATGTAAACTGAGATCAAAGGAAGATCTCATGGTAAAGTAGTAAGTCTCCTAGCTTCCAGTCTACCACTTCAACCATATCACACTGTCTCTTTTTTGAAGTCTTTAGAAATAAGATAGAAATGAAAACACCAAGAATAGTTAAACTTTGTTCCTGTTCTGGTCAGAAAGATAGAGTGTATAACTCTTTTACATTTCATCTATGCCTAGGATTTTAGATTTCCAACCTCTTTCCTATTTGTTCAACATACTATTACGGTGGCCAAAGGGTTAAACTGAGTGAACAGATGGATGAGTGAGTTGGATCTGATTAAGAACCAGCTCAGGTTCCAGGATCTAAAGTCTGATAATGTACCTGGTGACTGGAAGGTAATTGTGAGGACAGTTTGTTCGTTCCTCCCTCAGCTTGGTAGAAAATGTAATGCTGTTCCAGGGATTAATTAATGCTTATCTGGGACTAGTCAAGGGTGCAAAGGAGGAGTTTGGGAGAATGGAACCTTGAAAAAAGAAGATAATGGAAAAGAATTACAGCTACAGTTATAAAATAAAAATAACTAGCTCAAAAGAGAGGAAGATTGCAACTCTGTGTATTACAGTAGATATTTTGTTAGGTTTAATGCACATATGTGATAAAGAGTGAGGGTAGAGCTGTTCCACATAAAACAATGCCTTGTCCATTATCCATCCCCAAGCCCACAGGAAATATCTAGGAAATACTAAGTGTCTACTCAATGAAAGATGCTGTACTTGGGATCTGAGGGGACTTTGTGGGGGTGGGGATCCCAGGATCACAGGCTTTGGATCTGTGATTGGAATTGAAAAGAATATCAAAGGTCATCTTGTCCATATTCCACACCTCAGTTTTACAGATGAGAAAACTGAGACCCAGGGACGTTAAGTGATTTGCCCACTCTCAGACAAGTGTAAGTATAAGATGTAAGACCTGAACCTAGGTCTCCTGATGCCCAAGATTGTTTTCTTTCCACAGCTACCTAGTCAGAAAGGAATAATGATTTTTTTCTTTTTTTTTTTAGTGATTCAAAGGTCTTTTCTTTCTTACAATAACTAAATACTGTGGCAGTATGGGAATCTGCATTAGTAGAGATAAATGCTTAACACTAATGAAATCCTGAGAGTCCTTTTTAGTATTAAAGCAAACACTTGGTCTCTACTCTTGAAACCAAATAGTTATCTTCTATTTTTTCATTATAAATGCCTTCAGTTTGGCTCTTTTATGGATTAAATTGATTTTTATAAGTTAATTGTTTTTTTGTTCGTTTTCATTATTTTTTTATTTTATTTTTTTAATGTTGTACAATCACTACCATAAAATTTAGATTTTTACCCCCCTCACACAGCTACCCCACACCATCCCCCTCCCTCCCCAAGATGGCATAAAATTCTATATAGGATCTACATATACTTTCCTATTGAATACGTTTTCACTATAGTCATGCTATGTAGACAAACTAAAATAAATGGAAGAAATCATATAACAAATCAAAACATAACACACACACACACGCACACATGATCAGCTACATTCTGTGAATGAATTCCATAGTTCTTTCTCTGAGTGTGGAAAGCATTTTGCCTTAGAAAACCATTGGGATTTTTTTTTTTTAAGTTCTTGCCTTATTATAAAGTTCCAAGTCTACCAGAAAACACTCTGGCACACTGTGGTCATAGCTATGCACAAAGTTCTCCTGGTTCTGCTCCTTTCACTCAGCATCAGATCATATAAGTCTTTCCAGGCCTTTCTGAAGTCTTCTTGATCATCATTTCTTATGGCACAATAGTACTCCATTACGTTCATATACCATAATTTATTCAGCCATTCCCCAATTGACAGGCATCCCCTTGATTTCCAGTTTTTGGCAACTACAAAGAGTGCTGCTATAAATATTTTTGTGTATGTGGGATGCTTTCCCATTTTTATGATCTCTTGGGAATACAGTCCTAGTAGCAATATTGCTGAGTCAAAGGCTATACACATTTTTGTAGCCCTTTGGCCATAGTTCCAAATCGCTCTCCAGAATGGTTGGATGAACTCACAGCTCCACCAACAATGAATTAGTGTTTCAACTCTCCCACATCCTCTCCAACATTTATCATTTTCCTGTTCTGTCATGTTTGCCAATCTTATAGGCATGATGTGAGGAATAATGAATTTTGCCTCTGCTTTTGTGAAGGGTTTCTTTACTACTCCAGCTGGGGCTACTTGAACAGGCTAGTTAACATGGCCACCCGCCATATTTGTGGAGTGATAACATGTCAGTATTGGTTTACAGAGAAAGGAAAAACTAATAAAGTCTGGAACTTATTACACATGTCTGGTTATTTGTCTGCTACCTTTTGTATCCACCTTTATTCAACTCTCTCCTGTGGCTCCAAGAAGCTGTAGTATGCACAGCAGCCACATCCCAGTAAAACACCACTGTGGATTGCTAAAACAGATTGAAGGTAAACTGATGGACAGGCCTCAAACCCATAGGTGAGTTGGAGGATTTCTACCCAATCATGTGAAGACTTCCCCAAACTGAATGGGCAGATGAAAACAGTTTCTTCCAGTGTCCATGAAGGAAGGTAAATCAGGTGCTACGGAATGCTTAGATCTTGGTCAAACATTGAAGACACCAAGGTGATCCAGTCATCTTGACTTTTGCCTTACCACTGAACTTCACTAACTGGAAGGGATGGTGAGGCTGAAAATTTTGTTTAACTCTGCCTTACTTAAATCTAATTCACATGCAAGTCAATATCTCACCCCATAATTTCACTAGCCCTTTTCAAAGCCAAGGCATGAATGACAGCAATCATTTGTCTGCAGCAATAACTATAACTTACACATGTTGCTGTTCAGATGCAATCTGAGAGCTGAAAAAAGTTATTTTAAACGACAGTCGCTCCTCCTACAATACGATGTTTACAAGAAACAGAGGGATACATACAGAGTAAAGGTAAAAGATATTATGCTTCAGTTGAAATTTTAAAAAGCAGGGGTGGGAATCTGATCTCAGACAAAGGAAAAGCAAAAATAGAATTAATTAAAAGAGATAAGGAAGGAAACTGCATCCTGCTCAAAGGCACCATAGACAATAAAGTAATATCATTACTAAATATATATGCACCAAGTGGCATAGCATCCAAATTCTTAGAGGAGAAGTTAAAGGAGTTACAGGAAGAAATAGACAGCAAATCTATAAAGTAGGGGATCCCAACCTCTCCCTCTCAAAACTAGGTAAATCTACCCACAAAATAAACAAGAAAGAAGTTAAGGAGGTAAATAGAATTCTAGAAAAGTAAGCTATGGTAGACCTCTAGAGAATACCGAATGGGGTTAGAAATTAATTTCTCAGTGGTACATGGCATCTACACAAAAATGTATCAGGGCATTAAAACCTCACAACCCAATGAAGAAGGCATAAATATTAAATTCATTCTTTTCAGATAATGATGTAATAAAAATGATATGTAACAAAGGACTATGGGAAAGACAGACTAAAAATTAATTGGAAACTAAATAATCTAATCCTAAAGAATGAGTGAGTCAAACAACAAATCATAGAAACAATTATAACTTCATCTAAGAGAATGACAGTAATGAAACAACCTACCCAAACTTATAAGATGCAGCCAAAGTGGTTCTTAGGGAAGTTTTATATCTCTAAATGCTTACATGAATAAAATAGAGAAAGAGGAGATCAATGAATTGATAATACAACTAAAAAAAGCTAGACAAAGAAATTAAAAATATCCAGTTAAATACCAAATTAGAAATCCTGAAAACCAAAAGAGAGATTAATGAAATTGAAGTTAAGAAAACTATTAAACATAAAAAAAACTAAGCTACTTTTATGAAAAAATCAATAAACTAAATAAACTTTTGGCTAATTTGATTTTTAAAAAGAGAGAAGAAAACCAAAAAAAGAGTGAATTCACCACCAATGAAAAGGACATTGAAGCAATCATTATGAGTTATTTTGTCCATCTGTATGCCAATAAATTTAGCAATGATCATGAAGTGGATGAATATTTACAAAAATAAAAATTACCCAGATTAACAGAAGAGGAAATAAAATACTTAAATAGCCTCATTTCTGAAAAAAGAAATTGAACAAGCCATCAATGAATTCCCTAGGAAAAAATCTCCAGGGACAGGTGGATTTACAAATGAATTCTATCAAATATTTAAAGAACAATTAATTACAATATTATATAGGTGATTTGGGAAAATAGGTGAAGAAGGACTCCTCCTAAATTCTTTTTATGATAAAAATATGGTACCTAAAATAGGAAGACTCAAAACAGAGAAAGTTATCAACCAATTTCCCTAATCAATGTAAATGCAACAATTTTAAATAAAATATTAGCAAAAAGATTAAAGCAATTTGTTGTAAGAATAATATACTATGATCAGGTAGGATTTATACCAGGATTGCAGAGCTGGTTCAATGTTAGGAAAAGTATCAGCATAGTTGATCATATCAACAACAAAACTAATAGAAATCATACGATCATCTCCATAGATGCAGAAAAAGCATTTGACAAAATATAATACCCACTCTAATTAAAAACACTAGATAGCATAGGAATAAATGTAGTCTTCCTTAAAAGATAAGTTGCATCTATATAAAACCATCAGCAAGCATTGTATGTAATGGGGATAAGCTAAAAGCATTTCCAATAAGATCAGGGGGGAAACAAGGATATGCATTATCACCACTGTTATTCAATATGGTACTAGAAATGTTAGCTTTAGCAATACAAGAGGAAAAAGAAATTGTAGGAATTAGAACAGGCAAAGAAGGAACAAAGCTATCACACTTTTTAGATGATATGAAGATATCCATAGAGAATCCTAGAGAATCAAGTAAAAACTACTTGAAATAATTAACAACTTTAGCAAAGTTGTAGGATATGAAAAAACTTACATAAATAATGGGCATTTCTACTTATTACTAAGAAAGTCCAACAGCATGTGACAGAAAGAGAAATTCCCTTTAAAGTTACTGTATACATTACAAATTATTTGGGAGTCTACCTGCCAAAATAAACCCAGGAACTATATGAATACAATTACAAAGCACTTTTCACACAAATAAAGTCAGATCTAAATAGTTGGAAAAACATCAGTTGCTCATGGGTAGACCAAGCTAATAAAATAAAAATTTCAGTTATTTACAAGAAACACATTTGAAACGAGGAGATACACACAGGGTAAAGGTAAAAGGCTGGAGCAGAATATTTTGTGCTTCAGCTGATATAAGAAAAGCAGGGGTAGCAATCCTAATCTCAGACAAAGCAAAAGCAGAAATAGAACTAATCAAAAGAGATAAGGAAGGAAACTATATCCTGCTAAAAGGTACCATAGACAACAAAGCAATATCATTACTAAACATGTATGCTCCAAGTGGTATAGCATCCAAATTCTTAGAGGAGAGGTTGGGGGAGTTGAAGGAAGAAATAGACAGCAAAATTATCCTAGTGGGGGACCTCAACCTCCCCATCTCTGAATTTGATAAATCTAACCTCAAAATAAACAAGAAAGAGTTTAAGGAGGTAAATAAAACTCTGGATAAGAAAGATATGATAGATCTCTGGAGAAAACTGAATGGGAATAGAAAGGAGTATACCTGTTTCTCAGCAGTATGTGGCACATATACAAAAATTAACCATGTATTAGGACACAAAAATTTCACAATCCAGTGCAGAAAGGCAGAGATAGTCAATGCATCCTTCTCAGATCATAATGCAATAAAAAATTATATGTAATAAAAGGCCATGGAAAGATAAACCAAAAATCAATTGGAAACTAAATAATCTAATCCTAAAGAAGGAGTGGGTTAAACAACAAATCATAGAAACAATCAACAACTTCATTCAGGAGAATGACAATAATGAGACAACCTACCAAATCTTGTGAGATACTGCAAAATCAGTTCTTAGGGGAAGTTTTATGTATTTGAATGCCTACATAATAAAATAGAGAAAGAGGACATCAATGACTTGGGCATGAACCAGCTGAAAAAGCCAGAAAAAGAACAAACTGAAAATCCCCAAATTAGAAATACTGAAAACCAAAGGAGAGTTTAATAAAATTGAAATTAAGAAAACTATTGAATTAATAAATAAAACCAATAGTTGGTTTTATGAAAAAAACTAATAAAATTGATAAACCTTTGGTCAATTTGATTTAAAAAAAAGGAATCAACAGCTTCTGGGATAAGAATTCACTGTTCAACAAAAATTGCAGGGAAAACTGGATAACAGTGTGGCAGAAAATAGGCATAGACCAATGCCTGACACCATATACAAGAATAAAGTTCAAATGGGTACATGATCTAGGTATAAAGATTGATACCATGGACAAATTGAAGGAGCAAGGAATAGTGTATTTATCAGATTTATGGGGAAGGGAAGAATTTTTGACTAAAGAAGAGATAGAAAGCATTATGAAGTGCAAGATGGATAATTTTGATTACATTAAACTGAAAAGGTTTTGTACAACCAAACCCACTGAACCAAAATTTGGAGGGAAGTGGTATATTGGGAAAGAATTTTTACAGCTAATCTCGGGGATAAAGGTCTCATTTCTAGAATATATAGAGAACTGAGTCAAATGTACAACAATACAAGTCAATCCCCAATTGATAAAGGGTCAAAGGATACAAACAGGCAATTTTCAGAGGAAGAAATTAAAGATATCTATAATCATATGAAAAAATGCTCTTAATAGCTTTTGATTAGAGAGATGCAAATCAAAACAACCCTTAGGTACTACATCACACCTATCAAATTGGCAAACATGACAGAACAGGAAGATGATAAATGATGGAGAGGATATGGGAGAGTTGGAACACTAATTCATTGTTGGTGGAGCTGTGAGCTCATTCAACTATTCTAGAGAGCACTTTGGAACTATGCCCAAAGGGCTACAAAAATGTGCATATCCTTTGACCCAGCAATATGGCTTCTAGGATTGTACCCCCAAGAGATCATAAAAATGGAGAAGGATCAAACATGTACAAAAATATTTATAGCATCACTCTTTGTAGTGGCCAAAAACTGGAAATCAAAGGGATGCCTATCATTTGGGGAATGGCTGAATAAATTATGCTATATGAATGCAATGGAGTACTATTGCACCATAAGAAGTGATGAACAAGAAGACTTTAGTGAGGCCTGGAAGGACTTATATGATCTGATGCTGAGTGAAAGGAGCAGAACCAGAACTTTGTGCACAGCTATGACCTCAGTGTGTGAGAGTTTTTTCTGGTAGACTTGGAACTTCATAATAAGGCAAGGACTTAAAAAAAAAAATCCCCAGTGGTCTTCTAAGGCAAAATGCCTTTCACAGCCCGAGAAAGAACTGTGGAATTCAATCACAGAATGTAGTAGATCATTTTTGTGTGTGTGTGTATTATGTTTTGGTTTGTTATATGATTTCTCCCATGAAAATGTATTCAATAGGAATGTATGTGTAGATCCTATATAGAATTATATGCCATCTCAGGGAGGGAGGGGGGAGGTGGGGAGTAGGTAGGGGAAAAAAAGTCTAGGTTTTATGGTAGTGATTGTAGAATATTCAAAATAAATAAAATTAATATATAAAAAAATTTCAATTCTACCTAAACTAATTTACTTATTCAGTGACATACCAATCAAACTATCAAAAATGTTGTTTTAGAGCTAGGAAAAACAATTTTTAAAAAAGCCATCTGGAAGAACAAAATGTCCAGAATATCAAGGGAATTAATGAAAAGAAATGCAAGGTGGCCTAGCCATACCAGATCTTAAATTGTATTATAAAGCAGCAATCAAAACCACTTGGTACTGGTGAAGAAATAGAGTAATGGATCAGTGGAATAGGTTAGGTAGTAGTCAATGACTATAGTCATATACTGTTTGATGAACCCAAAAACTCCATTTCTGGAATAAGAACTCACTATTTGACAACTGCTGGAAAAATTGGAAAATAGTATGGCAGAAACTAGGCATAAACCAATATCTTATACCATATGCCAAAATAAAGTCAAAATGGGTACATGATTTATATATAAAGCCTAATTCTATAAGCAAACTGGGAGAGCAAAGAATAATTTACCTGTCAGAGTTATAGAAAAATGGAAAAATTTATGATGAAACAAGAGATAGAGAACATTATGAAATGCAAAATGGGTGATTTTTGATAACATTAAATTGAAAAGTTTTGCACAAACAAAACCAAGACAACCAATACTAAGAAGGAAGCAGAAAACTGGGAAATAAATTTTATAGTGAGGGTCTCTGATAAAGGCCTCATTTCTAAAATATACAGAGAATGGAGTCAAATTTATTGAAATACAAGTCATTCCGCAATTGATAAATGGTCAAAAGATATGAACAGGAAGTTTTCAGAGAAAGAAATTAAAGTTATCTATAGTCATATGAAAAACTGCCCTAAATCACTGCTGATTAGAGGAACGCAAATCAAAAGAACTCTTAGGTACAACCTCATTCCTGTCAGATTAACTAACATGACAAAACAGGAAAATGATAAATGCTGGAGAAGATGTGGGAAAATTGGAACACTAATGCATAGTTGGTGTTGTAAACTGATTCAACCATTCTGGAGAACAATTTGTAACTGTGCTGAAAGGGCCATAAAACTGTACATACTCTTTGACCAAACAATACCACTTCTATGTCTGTATCCCAAAGACATCACATGAATGGGAAAAGGACCCACATGTACAAAAATATTTATGACAGCTGTTTTTGTGGTGGCAAAGAATTGTCAATTGAGAGTATACCCAACAGTTGGGAAATAGCTGAAGAAGTTGTAGTATATGAGCGCAATGGAATACTGTTGTGCTATAAATAATGATGAGCAGGTAGACTTCAGAAAAACCTGGAAAGACTTACATGAACTGATGCTGAATGAAGTGAGTAGAACCAGGAGACCACTGTATACAGTGAAAGCTACATTGTGTGATGATTAACTTTCATAGACTTATTTCTTCTTAGCAACACAAGGATCTAAGACAACTTCAAAAGACTCATGATGGAAAAGGGCATCCACATCTTGAAAAAGAACTATGGAGGTTGAACGCAGATCAAAGCATACTATTTGCTCTCTTTTTTGTTGCTGTTAATTAGGTTGTTTTTTCTTCTTTCTCATGGTTCCCCCCATTGGTTGTAATTCTTCTTTACAACATGATTAATGTGAAAATACGTTTAATATGAATGTATTTGTAGAGCCTACATCAAATTATAAGCTGTCTTGGGGAGGGAGAGGGAAAATGGGGAGAAAATTTGGAACTCAAAACCTTGTGGAAGTGAATATTAAAAACTAAAAATAAATAAATTTAATTTTAAAAAAAGAAAAACAAAAAAAGACAGTTTCTCCTCCTTTAATAACAATAACAATCATATATATATATTTATATGTATATATATACACACACACACACACATATATATGTATATATATATGACTTTATGGTTCATAAAGTTTTTTCTTCATAATTCCCTGAAGTAGTAATGAAAATATAACTATCTCAGTTTTATTCTCCATATATAAATTGAGGCCTGGGGAAAATGTAGTTTGAGATTGTAGGCTGAAATACAAGTTAACTCCAGGAAAAGTGTTACATCTCCTATATGGAGGAGAATTATCAACTTGTAGAACCTCAGAGTTCTAAGGAACCTCAAAAGACTCTCAGCTCAGTTCTCATGTATAAAGATATACTCTGTATAGGATAACAGCATATGATTAAACAGTCTTTCCCTTGGGGAAACTGTCTACATACTAGAGGTCTTTTTGTTATGCTCATAATAACAGCTGGAGAGGCAGTGGGATTAGTGGATAGAGGGCTTTTAAGTCCTACCTCTGAAATGTAATAACTGTGTTTACCTGGGGAAGTGAGTGTCCTAGGAAGCTCTTAAAGATCCTAAATTACAAATAAATTGCCAAGCTGCATCCATGAAGAGAATTTTCATGTCTGACCCCAACGTGATTTTTTTAATTTACATTTGAATAGAGTTTCACCCACATTTTTACTTTTAATTATCATTATCTTATATCATCCTTACAACAACTCAGTGCGGTAGACAGTACAATAATTACTGTCCCCATTTTATAGTTTAAGAAACTGAGACACACATTTTTAGATGCTATGGGACTATTAAGTGACTGTTCTTTTGAGTCTAACTCCAGGTATGCTCTGACCTTCCAATCCATGATGCCAGTAAGCTGGTGAGATGCTGGTATGAAGTGCATAAGATGATCTCATGGGAAGGGTGGGAGAGCGGCTGTTCAGCCTGGGCTGAGGTAGGATTCTCTTGACTCAATTTCCCCACTGACACCTGCCAGACTTTAAGCCTGACTGAATGAAAGTGGACAGTCTGCTCCTGCCTGGAACTGACATGAAGTTGGGGAGATATTGTATCCCTGCAATGTCCCTACTCTTGGTAGCAATTTCCTATAATCAAAAGGTTTGTAAGCTTAATACCAGATCTATTCAGTCATAGATTACTGGTGGGGGAACATCTGAGTTTAAGTCTAAAATGAAGCTATCAGGCATAGGACTTTAGACCAACAACACTAAGTTAGGGTCCCTTAATTCTTAATAATAATGTGGAGACAATTAGGTCAGGAGCTTGTGAAGGTAGCAACATAAATACTATTTGTGTCTCATTTGATTAATGTTTAAAAAAAAATTCTTTTGTGGTCCATATTGTATATGCTTTAAAAAGAAGTATCACCTGACCAAAAGTTTGAATTGTTTTATCTGTTATGAACTGTGTTAAAAATAACTTAATAACTTAATAAATGAATTTTTTTAATAAAAAAATTAAAAAAAAGAAACTGAGGCACAATGAATTGCCCAAAATCACATGGCCAGTAAGCAGTATAGCCAGGATTCAAACCTAGGTCCTATGATGCTAAATTCAGAGTTCATTCCGCTATATCATCATTTTCTGCTATTGCCTTGGTCAGGATCCAACACTTCTAGAAGAGTAAAGTCCTTGTTCCTTCCCTTCTCCAACCCCTGAAATCTAATCTTAAATGTATTTAAAGCTCTCATGTAGTTTTATTCCAGATATGACATGAAGAGAGATAAGAAAGAAGCCTTTAAGGTAATTTTAAATGACACATCTGTCCTGTAGATGCCCTACTCCTTTGAAGATGGCCTAGAAGACATGAGCACTCTCCAGATGTTGAATTATACAACTACTCTGATCAGCCTCTCTCCTCTCCTTCTGCTCCCAGAAGAATCCCACCAAAACCTCAAAGCGAAGTACAAAGACTGATGAATGGATCCTTAATTAAGATGAAAGACATTTTCTGCAGCATAAAAAAGGGAGAATATTGAATATTGAACCATTTAAAACATAACCAACAATTTATTGACAGAAAAAATAAATTTCTCATCTGCAGCCAATTACCTGTGGAACTCCAAACTCTTTGGTAATTCATTGATGTTATAAAGATTTTAAAACTGAAGGGGTTTTAGAGATCTCCTCGTCCAATGTCCTCATTTGACAGATAAGAAAACTGAGGTCTAATCAATGAATCAACACATTTTTATTAAATGCCTACCACATACCAGGCATTGTGCTAGATGACAAGAATATAAAGACAATAGAAAATAGTAAACTTCACTTTGAGAAGCTTACATTATATTGTCAACAAACATTCATGTATATTTATTATGGTTCAGTTATTTCAGTCATGTCCAGCTCTTCATTACCCCATTTGGAGTTTTCTTGGCAAAGATACTGAAGTGATCTGCCATTTCCTTCTCTAATTCATTTTATAGAAAAGGAAACTGAGGTAACTTGCCCAGGGTCATACAACTAGTGAGTATCTGAGGTCAGATTTGAATTCAGGAAAATGAATCTTCCTGAATGCTGGCTTGGTGCTGTATTCAATGCACCACCAACCTGTCCATGTGCTATATAAGTATGAACAAAATAAAGAAAAGATGGCTTGAGAAGGGAACAATGTCAATAGCTGGGAAATTTCAAGAAAGACCTTGCAGAAGATAGCACTTTATCTGAGCCTTGAAGAATATTGATATTCTAAGAGCTAAAGTCCAGGAAGGAAAACATTCCAGACATAGCAGGGTGTGTATGTGGGAGGAGAGCCAATACAAAGGTATAGAAACAGAAGATGGAGTGATGTGAATGAAGAAAATAAAAAGGTAAATGTGACTGAACAATAAAGCATATGAAAGAGATTAGCATATAAGACTGTAAAAGTAGGTTGGGACCAGATTGGGAAGAAATTTGAGTGCCAAAAGCATTGGTTATATGGGATTGGAGCATGACTAGATTATTCTTTGTTGATCTGAAAGCCATAGAGGCAAATGAAGCCCTCGGACCTGATGAGGTCAATAAATAAAGGAATATTAAGAGAGAAGAAGGCACAGACTAGAACTTTGGGGTATGCTAGGGGTGTTGTTAGGGGTGATGACAGATGATGATTCAACAAAGACTGAGATGGAGCTGTCAGACAAGGAAGAGAATCAAGACAGAAGAATGTCACAACAAGCCCTGAGAGGAGAGTGCTATCTGGAAAGAGACAGTGGTTTGTTTGTTGCTCCGCTGTTCCACTCCTGTCCAATTCTCCATGACCCCATTTGGGGTTTTCTTGGCAAAGATACAGGACTAGCTTGCCATTGCCTTCCTCAGCTCATCTTACAGATGGAGAAACTGAGACAAAAATGGGTAAGTAGCTTGCACAGCTAGTAAGTGTCTAAGGTCAGATTTGAACTCATGAAAATGAGTTTTCCTAATTCCAAGCCCAGTGCTCTATTTTCTTTGCCATCTAGCTGCCCACCAGTAGTTGGCGGACAGTGTCCAATGCTGCAGAGGTCAAGAAGAATGAGAACTGGGGAAATCTATTAAGATTAGGTAATTCCAGGATCATATTGCTGTTTCAGTTGAGTTCTGAAGTCATAAGGTCAATGACATCAACGTAAATAGAAATTAAAATTAAAAATTAATTACAAAGAGTTACAAAGTGAGAAAAGGAGAGGCAATGAGTGTAAACGATTTAGAAATTTCATCAAGAAAAAGAAGAGAGGTATCAGACAAAAGTTTTCACTGTTACTGTGGGTTGATCGATTTATTCAATCAAGGGACTACACCTCACTTAAACTAAACTTATGAGCCTTCTCATCAATCAATTTCAATCATAGGCTTTAGACTAAGTGCTAAAAGTACTTGAAACTAGAGTGATGTTGCCTAAGAAGAAGAGTTGGCATAAGTCAACAAAATAACCTAACATTAGTGACCCTAGTTTAGACCTGGGGTCATTCAAGAGATTATAGCTAGGATGTATTCCCAGGAAAAGCCCTGGGGAGAAACCACTGAAGAGTAGGAAAAAAGAAGACAGCATAAGTCTCCCCCACCTGCATCCTCATGAATGAGGGTGGGAGGGAGGTAAGTATGATTTCCTGCAACCAGGAGCTGTAAGCTAACCTTTTGCCACATGTGCTCTCCAAGCTTGAACTCACTGTCCCCAGGACTCTGTGAAGACTTGTTGGAGAATACATCACAGACTTTTAGGTGATGCTCTGTACTAACTGCTCTTAATCTGCCACTTTAATAAATATCCGTTTCTAAAAGCTATTCAAGGTTGGCAGATTAAAATCATTCTTAATTGATCATCTGAAAGGGAAAAGACACTGGAGTGGACTTAAGACAATGGCATTACAGAATTACCCTCCAAATTCCCAGGGGTACCGCTAGAGCCAAAGAGAGAGTTGTGGTGAGGATCCTTAGCAATGGTAGTTTAGTGAAGATTGTTGGGGTTGTTTTTAATGTGGGCAAGATGAACATCAGCAGTATCGAAGGGATCAGTATATAAAAAGAGATTTAGGATTGGAGATGGAAGGAGGATGTCTGTAGAAATAATCTATTGTCAAAGATAGGAGGGGGCAAAATCAAGGGAAGTTATATGTAGAGGAACTGGAGAAGGGCCATCTCTTCATCAAAAACTAGAATAAAGGAGGAGAAAATGAGGTTGAGGAATTGTGAAGTGTAGAAAAGGGGAGAAGATGGAACTCAATTTCTTCAGTAAAGTATGAATTAATGTGCTCAGTGGGGAGATGGGCAAAGAGATACTTTGAAAGACTTTAGGGAAAATGAGAAGGTCTGGGTTTTTTGTGGTGAATAGGAAAGAGAATCAATTAGAAGAAAAAAAGACTTCCTTGTTCTAATAAGAACCCATCTGAGGTAATGTAACATGAATTTGTTATGGACCTACTCAGCAACATTATATGACTTCTTCTAGTTCTCTTCTGCCCTGTGTAATGAGAGAATAGAAATGGATCGTGGAGGGATCCTAGATTGATGTTTGGCAAGGCATTAACCTGATAGAACAAGGAAGTGAGGGTTGAGAATGGTGCAAAGTCTCACTGGATAATTAACATCGGAGATTGATGAGGAAGGAAAATGAAGGCCCCAAACTGATGATCAACCGGGATGTATCAACTGGGAATTGAAGGTACTAGAGGTCAACGTGTGAACAACAACTTGGTAAAGGAGGGGTAGAATGAAGGAATAGATCATGAGAGATGAGTTGGTGGAGGAACATGGCGGTAAAGGAGTTTGAGGGAACAAACATCAATCATGTCAAGTCATGATGTCAAAGTCTCCCCATATAAGCAGAAAGGAAGACTATAAGCTAAATACTGAGCTACTTGAGACAGGACTGAGAACGATCTTAGAACTAGTAGGGGATAGCCAGCAGAATGGAGATCTGGAGAAGTAAACTGACATTCAAATTCATGCACATAAGAAGCATCATTAGGGTTTGAGCCCAGCTATGAAATCGCACCCCAATTCTAGTACCCTTTTGATAATAGCATAACACTGCTCATCAGAACTTGGCTTGCATTAAGAGGTCAAAGTAGACTTTTTTTCATCATGGTTCCATTTGAAAATTTACTTCTTATTGCAATGCAAGAATTCTCAGAGAGTAAAGGTAGAGCTTCTCAATCTTTTTTTGTGGCATAACACTGTTTGCAATGTGGTGACACCTGTGGATCCCTTCTCAAAATAATATTTTTGAATATATGAAATATTTGGTTTTCCAAAAATTAAGTTGATGAACCCCAGATGAAGAACCTCTTTATGTAGACTCCACAACCTGGTCAATGGACCAAATATAAGTCTGTCCTCTCCCTGTTTTTGGTTGACCAATGAGCTAATGGATTTTCCCAGCCATTTGAGCCATAGTTTGCCAACTCTCCTGCTAGCTTTTCAGGATTTATAGAACATTTTAAAGACAATATCTTTGAAAGGTACTCTGATGCAATAGAAAAAATCACTCAGAGTCTTTCTACTTGTATGACCTGTGTGATCTTAGACAAAGTAATTTAACTTTTCTGAGACTCTTGTTTCTTCATCTATAAAATGAAGGGGGATAGAATAGGTCACCAGGAAGGTTCTTTCTAACTCTAAATCTATCATCCTATATGTAATTCAATATGTTAACTTAGAATGGGCAACTCCATTTTGCCTTAAGCCACCATTTTGTGATATAAGTTGTTTTTTCTGTAAAAGCACATCAGTGACATAGTTTGGTATAGTATGTCTGCCAAGCTTGGTAAACAACTACTAATGACCTGTGTATATCCCTAGACTTGGTCAATAATTATGAGGATATACGTGCCCCAAACAGCTACTAATAATGTATGTCCCACATTTGGTAAACTGCTAATGATACTAGGAAACTAAAGCCATGATAAATATTTGTCTTTTATCACAAACTTAGGCAATCAGTCACCAATTAGAATTTAGATATAATTTGTAAACACTCTTATTCAGAACCATAAAAGTCCCGCAGGGGTCCCAACTATCAGCCTACTCCTGAGTCACAATAAGGATAGACTCCTGAGTTGTCCACACTTGAAAGCATGAACAGTTCCTTTTTTCCTGAGAGCAGTGCTAATTAACAAAACTTGCCAGATTGCCATCTCAGAAGGAGACACACACAGTCTCCTGCTGGGCAGAGAGGGAACTTGGTCATGAGTATGGTCTGAGAGCTTTAATGGGATCTTCGGGAATCAGGTTGATGGTTTGTTCCTAGAGGGTTTGATGTTGAATTATTTAGTAGTCAATAAAATTCAGTTGTATTCATTGGTAAGTCTAAATTTTATTAGTGTACCATCAGCCTTAAAAAGTCTAGACAATAGTAAATCAGTTTTATGTGAGCCCCACCATCACATCCTATTACTCCCAAAAGAGCCCACTAGAAATTCTCATTCATTTGATTAAAAAGGCTACTGTTCTCTCCTTTGCTGGAGTTCAAACTGTTGGTATGTCTGTAGGGACTTCAGTAACCTCCAACCTGCTCCATAAATGAAGAAATTCTAGGAAGCTCAAATCCCCTTAGTGACTCCATCAAAGGAAAAACTGTGGTAATAGCCAAAAGCACCTTTGTGTGAAGTTGAGAGAATTGTAATGTTAAGTAGTCCAGCTGCCAATTCCCCAGGTATCTCTCCCCTCCCCCCACATGAATCAGCACCAGTCCCCAAACCTTGATCCACACACCAACGCCATACTCCCTACTTTCTTCTCTCCCTAGTACCTGATCTTGCTTGACCTAGATAAGAATCTTATAAAAGACCACTGGATTTTTATCAGTTTGAGTGTACAATTCTCCCAGGTATCCCCGTGGCCATGATCTGCATTCATCCTCCCTGATGTTCCCTTCTTATTGGGAGTGTTTCTTTTCCACCAAATTCACTTGTTTTCCTTTCTCTCTGCTGTCTCTATCCTGTGGTGCTTCCCACTTCCCTTAAACAGCTTGAAGACAATATCCTTAGATGGGAGGGAAGGATGGGGAAATAGTTTTGTTTTGTTTTTTTTTAACTTGGATTCCAAAAAGTAGTCAGACCATCATTAGATGGGTTTTATCAAAAAAAAAAAGAGGTAGAAATACCCCCTGGATCCATTTCATGCCTCTGACTAAGGATCAGAGCTAAGATTCTTTTCTTGCACACTTGGAGGCTACTAAGAGAGTCATCTCCCTTAAGTCTTCCATAGCTAGCAAAATGTGCATTGTATGCTCCCACCCACTGGTTTCAAATGACGAGAAGAGCTCAAGGATTCTCCCCAGGCAACATTTTAATATTATTGAACTATCTCCCTTAGTCCCCAACACAATTTTCCAAACATGGGCGAATGTGAGAACAAAGGATTTCAAGCTGTATTTGCTAAATCACATCATCAGTCTCTCAACTCCACCTTTCTTTATCCTCGTTCCCCACTCCCCCCGCCCCCAACCACTGCCAGGCTTATTTGCTTGTTCAGCTTGCTGGCTAGCAAGGAGACAAGAGACATCTTGTGTTTATTTAATCAAACTTGATCCATTATCAATTATTAAAGCCCACCATGGGTTAGCTATGTGCCATACAGATCATTTCTCACCATTTAGGCCTATTTAATGAAGTAATTGAAACTTAGCTGTGGGAGAGGAGGCACCTTAAATGTGTTCCACATTTACATGTAATCTAATGAAGCTCATTCTGATTTACATATCATAATGCCATCCTCTAGTTTCTAAGGTTGAAAGTGATAAGGGGCAGAGCAATTCCAAAGGACACTCATTGGTGGGTTCTTAAGTTTCATTTCTCATCCCAAAAACTGGAAACCAGTCTGAAGGAGTTTCAGACCACTGATTTCCTTTATGTAGTCATTTAATACCTGAGGGGAATCAGCTGGCTGACTCCTGCCACAGAGCAGTTTGTGCCCTGAGGCGAGAGGACTTTTAAATATTTAAATACTGCTCTTTGAGTTTCCAGTCATGCAGATTGGAAATGGAAGGTTGAAGTTAAGGATTAATTAGCACAGATCCAAGGGTCTGCAGCCTGAAAGGCATTTGGATAAGTCTGAAAGGAGTCTGGCTGGAGGCAAGGAAGAGCGTGAATTACAATTGAAAACATGACCCACCTGACCAATAAAGGTATTTCTTCTGGCTGCTTGTGGCCTTCTCTTGTAAGTTCACAGCCTTAAGAGCCTGAGAAAAGGCTGGTAAAAAGTTAATGATCTGGCAGAAATAAAAAGGATGGTGGGAGGATGGGGGAAAAAATCCATGACTCTATCAAAAGGTATGGACAGAAGTGAAGGTTTAGAATTTAGCAGCATCTGGAGGAGAAAGAGGCGGGGAGAAGGGAATTCATGTCTGTAATTGAAAAAAAAATTGATTAAAAACACTTAGCAGTATGGTAATCCCTCGTCTTCCATGAAGTTCCATAGATCCAGCAGGGCATACTATCTGGATGGCCTCGGTTTTGTCAAATTCAACACATAAGAATCTATTATTTTGTAAATGGAAACAACCATAGGACATTAAAAAATGAATGCTGCAAAACCACAAGGACAAACAAACCCCTCCTCCCCCAAAAAAAGAGCTATGAGAAGAAATATATCCTCACTATTTGGCAGACATCAGGCATCCATGGCACGGAACATCATCAGTTTTGTTCGATGTATTGGTCAGTTTGGCTGAATTTTTTTCTTTCTCTTTTTATTTTAATAAAAGCTAATATTATAGCTACCCTTAACAATTATAGCTTTAAGATTTGCAAAGTGCCTTATTTTATCCTCACAACAACCTTGGGTGGTCATTGCTATTATCATCTCTATTTTACAGATGAGGAAACTAAGGCAAATAGCGGATAATTGACTTGTCCAGGCTCAAAAAACTGGTGTCTGAGGCTGGATTTAAACTCAACACTTCCTGACTACAGGTCCTATGCTGCATCTACCGGGTGACCTGGCTTTTAAAGTATACGTGTGTGTTTGCGAGTGTATATGTGTGTCTGTATGGTTGTGTTTCTGTGTGTTGCAGTTGGGAGTGCTAGGAATATGCAAGGGTACAGGTTGGGTCTGCCTTAAAAGAACTGAACCATTCAAATCTTCTCTCAGTCAGAGTAGTGAGACTTTATTATATCATGGTTAGACAGGCAAGATTTCTAGTAAATCTGCAAAATATTGTGATGCCAGTAGAAGGGGGCCAGATTCTAAGAATCTTCACAATTTAATGGGGGTGAGATGGATTCTTTTATAGAGAAAAAGGGGAAAAGAGTCATTGAAAAGATTTTTATGGGATTAAGGAGTGATAAGTCGCATGGGGTGGACCAGCGACAAATAACGAAAGGGCAGGTAGTTGGCTGGTTGTTGCCCTTCGATCTAGAAGAGGACCAAAATGACATCACCATGATAAACTCAAGTTTCAGTGCGTCCAACTGTA
This sequence comes from Bettongia penicillata ogilbyi, assembly GCA_023548195.1. Classification (NCBI taxonomy): domain Eukaryota; kingdom Metazoa; phylum Chordata; class Mammalia; order Diprotodontia; family Potoroidae; genus Bettongia; species Bettongia penicillata. The sequence continues at coordinate 224,958 of JAJHZJ010000149.1, forward strand.
GCTGATCAGACCAATATGAGCTTGGAATGTTCTACCACAGATTGGGCACAGATAGTCCGTGTGAACATTTGGGGTAGATACTCCAAATTTGCACATCCTATGTGTCCTTTGAGCTGTTTCAATTCTGCTTTGCTCATAGAGGACAGCACCTTTCTGAAGAGGGTGTGCCATGCTAAGCAGTTCTGCTCCAGTGTCTCCCATGTCACACAATCAATTCCAAAGTTCTTGAGAGAGACCTTGAGAGCGTCCATGTGGCTTCTCCATCAGAGCTGCACTCTCTATGAAGTATAGTTTAAATGTTTGGCAGTTCAGTTCTAGTAAGGACCTCAGCGTCAGGTACCTTATCCTGTCAAGTGATCCTCAGAATCTCCAATGAAAAGACAAGTTGTTTGTTGTCTGTTCTCAAAGAGGACCAAATGACATCACCATGATAAAGTCAAATTTCACTGTGTCCAACTGTAGCTGATCTGGGATTGATGCTTCAGGAGGGACTGAGCTGCGTGCGTGCGAAAGTTTCAAGGGCTGAGTTGTTTTAAGAAACATGTTTTTTCCTTTTGGTGGTCCAGGTCCCATTCCCCCATCATTTGTGTTTGTGTGTGTATGTGCATGTATATGTATATATGTATGCATACTGTTTAATTTGTATATATTTTGTATCTACTTGTGTGTGTATATGTGTGTGTATATATATACAAATTTTATATTAGATATACACACATATACATGCATATGTGTGTATACATATATATGTATATACATATGTATATATAATGTCTAGGATGGTTTTCTGACTGAGAGGAGGATAGCAGGGCATGGATTTAGATTATATAAAAAGAACATCCCTGTGCTGGATGCTGGGATAAAAAGGTGAAACAGTGGCAGTTCCTGTCCTCAAAGGCTACTAGGTGGTGGATGGATAAAACACTGGGCTTGAAAACAAAAAGATTCATCTTCATGAGTTCAAACCCAGATTCAGACACTTACTAGCTATGTGACCCTGGACAAGTCACAACCCTGTTTTGCCTCAGTTCTTTTTCTGTAAAATGAGTAGAAAAGGAAATGGCAAGCCACTCCAGTATCCTTGTCAAGAAATCACTAAATGGGGTCACAAGACTCAGGCACAACTGTACAGCAGAAGCCCTCAAGGAGCTTAAAATGTATCCATTGAACAAATATTTTCTAATTGCTTATAATAAATCAGGTTACTAAATTACATGCTGGAGATTTAAAAACAAAATCTAAGAGTTTACATTATATTAGAGAAATTGCCTTCTAGGAGTTTACATTACATTAGAGAAATTATTCACACATACGTTTATATAATATATATATATATAACTTGTGTGTATGTATATATATATATATATATAATGTATATACACAAGTGGATACAAATTATGTACAAATGAGCTAATTTTGAGGGAGAATGGGAAGAATAAGGAAAGTCATCATGCAAGATCTGGGTTTGAGCTGATCTTTGAGGACATTTATGTTGAGTAATTTTAGTTACATCTAAGTCTTCTTGACTCTATTTGGTTTATTCTTGACAAAGATAGTGGACTGGTTTGCCATTTTCTTCTCCAACTCATTTTACAAATGAGGAACTGAGACAAGCAGGGTTAAATGACTAGGTCAGGGTCACACAGTTAGTAGGTATCAGAGGTCACATTTGAACTCTGGACCTCCTGACTCCAGGACCAGCACTTGATCCACTGTGCCACCTAGCTGTCCTTTGAAGGAAGTTAGCAATTCTAAAAGATGGGGGTGAGGAGGACAGAATGCATTCCAGGGAGGAAAGACAGCCTATGACAGCCATAGAGATGGAAAGGGAATGCAGTTATGGGAAGGGAAGAAGGCAGAGATGGGCCAGTAAGTCGGTTTGATTGGATTTAAATGTGTGAAGGCTTGAAGTGCTTATTAAGTGTGAAATAGTAGCCTGGAGCCATATCATGAAGGGCTTTAAAAGTCAAACGAAGGAGTTTGTATTTGATCCAAGATATCTTAGGGAGCCTTTGAAGCTTCTTGGACTGGAAAGTGACATGGTCCCAGATGAGTTGTGAGGAGAGCTTGAACTAGGGTGGTGGGCCATGTGAATGATCCACCTCCATTTTATTGTCCTGTTATCTCCCCTCTGATAAGTGTTGGTGATACAAAGAAAGTCACAAACAGTCCCTGCCATCATGGGGCTCACATTCCAATGGAAGAGGGAGGGATAACAAGCTGACAACTATATTTAAACAAGATATAGGCTCTGTAAACTGAAGGTCATCTCAGAGGAAGGCACTAATTGCAAAGAGCTCTTGAGAAAGGCCCTGAAACCCTTTGTATGGACTCCCTGTAGTAAACTGATGAGACAGCATGGACAAGAAATCAACTGGACAGACATGCATGGATAAGTTAGAACTTGTACCATTGGAAGGAATGCCCATAACAGAGATCTCACAGATTTATTCAGGAATATATTGCAATATTTTATAATGTTAAAGAGTTACCCCCATTCTCTACCTCTGTTCATGGTTTTGGGGTTTTTTTTTTGTTTTTTGTTTTTTTGCAGGCCAGGATTAATAGCCTTATTGAATCAGACTATTCTAGAGCAAACATGTGACCAACTTACTAACGTAAGCCCAAAGTCCTATGACTGAACTGCCCCAGTCATTTAATGAAGGTGGTTTGATTGTCTCTGATTGTGATGACAAAGTTTATCAGAATAACCTGACTCAGGGATTACTTTTCTTATTGCTTGTGCTTATATTCCTATCTATGCCTGGTACAAAGGAAGTGTTAAATAAGAACATTATCTAATCCATTTATTCTTTCATTTTTTTTATCTCAAGATCCCTTTACACTCTTAAAAATTATTAGATTCCCCCTAAGAGATTTTATTTATGTAGTTTATATTTATTAATAAATTGAAACATCTTAGTATTGTTATGGAAATAGTTGTAACCTAGTGAACCCACTGAACCCCAGGGATCTCAAGGGATTCAAAGACCATACTCTGAGAGACATTGATGTAATCCAATAATGGTCGTCAGAGGGTAAAGAGAAGGAGGCACTGTTATATCTATGTTTTTCTATCATTCTCATGTGTCTACATACCTACCGATAAGTGTCAGATACTGAAGATATTTTTAAAAATTAAAATTTTTATAGAATGTAAGGTTTTGAGTGCTATTTGAGTGACATTTTCTTTCCTACAAATAACCATGTGGATCTTAGAAATTAATTTTATCCATTTACTAGTTGGTGCTCTCTTACTTGCTAACAAGGTGTGGGGTTTTTTTATAGTGCAAAAGTACATACTAGAAGCATCTTGTTCCCACAGATATGAATTCCTTTTATGATTTTTCATTCATTCACTCACTCCTTCACTCATATACTGTTTTCGCCTTGAGTGCTCCTGCCCTCACATCCAATAAATTTGTCTCAGTTCCAAATGAGTGCTTTACAAAGTACGAAAATCTGTCATGTTTTTTAAGTCACAATCATTCTGTGTCTTCTGCTTTGTGGAAAACAAAAGTAGAGAAACTATCTAAAAAGACTTCAAGTCATACAGAACAGTTACCAGTTTCTTCTCACTTTGCCTAGCCCACTGTCAAGCTCTGATACCTCAATATTACAAGTTGGCTTGAACCTTAACATAATCATGTAAGTTTAATTTCTCTATTGATTGTGGACATACATAATTTTCTAATGTCTCTCCAGAAATGGCTACACATCTAAAGATATGACTCGAGACTCAAGTTTATGACTTAACTGAGATTCATTTTTCTGCTCCATATAGTTTTCTCCTTAGTGACTCAATAAAATCAGAGCAAATGACCAACATAGAGTCAATGGATTTCACTTTGGACAAGTTGATTTCCGGAACAGTTTAATTGTGACAATTCCTCTTGATAAAATGTGATCATAAAACTAACATTCTGAAGGCCTTAGGGAATGATCAGGAAATTTATAAGAGAAGAAATCAGTTGGATGTGGTGCTTCTTTCACTAGAAGTCCATTTGAATATGACATTTCTGCTGAAGGCTTATTTTGGGAACTATGTTTTTGTTTTTAGTTAATTGCTGTTTATATTGAAAGGTCTTCCCTCCAAGATATGCTGGTGATGGTAATGCCATTTCCTTGAATCATTTTATGTATATAAGCAAAGAATTGAAGATCTTTTCAAAAATGTTAAATACTTCTACAGGGAATACAGTAATCTGGCTACTGGTGGGAAGTGGCCAGCTCCACGCAACCCTTTTATGAGTTACCCTTTGAAGATGATTTGCATAGTGTTGAGGGGCATTATGTTGGTTGTAAAGAATCTCCTCACACCCCTCTACCAGCTCCCTTATAGTTTTGCCAAGTGGAATCCTTGGAATGATTTGAATGTGGGATCACATCTGTCACATTCTTCTCTTTCAAATATCCTCCAGTCATATAACAAAAAGTGTTTTCACAAATGAAAAAAATTCTGAATACACATGTAAATGTGTGCACATATTTTACACAAAGCATGTCATCTTTATTCAACAAAGATAAAAATGCATTCTCCATTCCATCTTTCATGGGGAATAATTAGTACCATAAAGTTCTCTGCCAGTAGCCCAGACCAGGCAAAGCTCTGTTTGTGTTTTCCTTCAAAGGGACTTCAGATTTAATTATCTATAAAGTTTGAAAATAATTTGGATGTGCCTGTATGTGTCTTTTTATATGTGTCCCTGAGACTTTTCAATATCTCATTCAGAATGTCTTTTACAGAGTCTCCACATGACAAGCATTAGAAAACATGAGCTTTTGTAATGAGTCATCTGAAGAGGTCAATGTAGGAGGTGTGGTATAGTGGAAAAGTACTGGTTTGAGAGTCAGGTACCCAAGTCCAAAACCTGGCTGTATTACTTATTAATTGTGGCCCCAGGCAAGTCACTTTACCTTTTATTTGCAAAATGAAGGGTGATCCACATTCTCAATTGTGGTAGATCCTCCCTGAAAAGGAGGAGCTACAAATCAGAGGCAGGGTAATATAGTGGATACATTGGGGTATAGAAAGCATGAACTACAGATCCTTATGAACTGTGAGATTGGGTGTGAGTCAACTTCTTTCAGCCTCAGTTTCCTCATCCCTAAAATAGGAATATTAATAACAAGTATCCTCATCTGTAAAATGGAGATAATAATAACACCTAACACAAATTATCACGTAGATCAAATGAGATGAAGTACATAATTTTGTAAAGTACTTTGCAAACCTTAAAGTGTTATATAAATATGAATTTTTACCATCTATGTGATTCTTGTCCATGCTTCTTACACTTATACTGTTTTCACAGTATAGACTCTTCTGTGTATTTTTGTTCTGATCTAGCTGCTATCCCTGTCTTTCTTCTTTGGTATTACTTTTACTTTTTCATTTAGAACAGAGGGAATTGAAGTATTAAAGGCAAAATATGGTGGTTCCATTATAATCTATGGTGAAATAATTTATTTTAGAAATAGTGGCAGATCTGTTTCATTTTCCATCTGTTTGTTACCTTTCCAGTTTCATCCATAAATGTTCTTGGTTTCATGACAAGCTTTCTGTAAACTAATTTTCCATGCTATTGTTTTTTGCTGTTTTGTGAGGGAACACTGTTCATAATCTTCTACCATTCTCTTTCAATAAGAATTCAGTAAGTAAACATTCCAAAAACAACTGAAAAAAATTATTCATATAAGTAATTCATTGTAACCAGATCTATACTCTGACCAATAGTAAATTGCACATTATATATGCTGAGAGAAAAATCACTGAATCATTACTTTTCCGGGTAAGCCATTCTGAAAACTATTCATTCACCTTTGAAAATAGAGATTATTTGTTTACCTGCTATCTAGATGAGACCATCAATATAGATCAATATACTTTCAAAAAATATGTGATTTATGTGCCTCTGTATATTACTCATTCTTTATCTAAATAACAAACAAAATAGAACATAAAAGGTATATACTCCTAATGATTTTTATAGGATTACATTTATAGAATTATTGCAGTGTTATTTTGAATCAATCCTGAAAGAATAGGAGCTTCTACAGAAATCAACAAAGAATGGAGTGAAAAACAAGATTTCCACTGTGATAGTGTATCTTATTTGCCATTGTGTAGAAGTTAATTTTCAAAAACTTTTCCTTGGAAGCATTCTCAAATGATTCATTTTCTGATGGGGAAGAGAATTGAGAATACCGTGAGAATTAGCTTATTTTAGGGTCTAACTTTCCGAAGCAACTCTATTTTTAACCCACCCATGTAACCGGGAAGTTCCAGTGTAGCCAATATGGGTTTAATCAACTCGTTTAGGAAAAGAACATAAGATTCTATTGAATATTATCAATTTAGCAAACTTCATCTAACACATGTCTGCAAAGGTGGCAGAAACTTTCCTAATCACAATGGCTTTTTGGCCAATAAGGAGGATGGTCTGGAATGAGTGAGTGTGTAAGTATGTGAGAGTGTGAGTGTGTGTGTGTGTGTGTGTGTGTGTGAAAGACTGGACAACTCTAACTGACCATCTCTAAATTCCTCTCCCCTCTGTGAATATTCCCAACATCTACAATCAGACAGAAGGGTAGAGACCCAGAGATCTGGACTTTCAGTCAAAATACACATCCCTATGTGAGCTACCTGAGCTCCTGCTGTGCACCTGTGGGACTGCTAGACTAGAAAACAGCATCGTTGCATGCCTGTGTGTAATAAAACTTAGCCTCTGCATGCTTAGGGTCCTTCTCATTACCTCACTTACAATCTCCTCACACAGCAATCTTTTGTCAGAAGGAGTTTCTCCCAAAAATCACCAGAGATGAAAAAAATTACAACAAAGGACCAAGGGCATCTTTAGTTCACACCCGTTTTTATTTATTTATTTTTTTTGCACTCCAGTTTCAAGAACGTCTTTCAAAAAGCAAGAAAACAAGTTGATATCCAGGATTTAATCGAGCAAGCAAAGCTTCCAGGGTATGTTATGACCTCAAAGCAGCATGGTGCAATAGAGAGAGTGTTTTCTTTGGATTTGTGAGATCTGGGTTCAAATCTGCCTCCAGTGCTTACTACCTGCATGACAAAACATTCCACCTTCCTAGGTCTAAGGTTCCCCCTCTATAAAATGAGGAAACTGACTTCTTCTCAGATGGGGCAAGTCCTAGGTCTATGATTCTGTGACTAGCATCTCCATTTTAAGGGAAGTAGCCAGGTCAGTCATGTCGTCTTTGGACTCCACTCTCGACTCATTGGATTATTTCCACCATACCCCATCAATCTTCTCACACTGGAAGTGTATGGCATGCTTGGGATCCTTTCCTCTGATTGGTCAGTTCCTTTCAGAACTTCCCTTTTAAGGAAAAGGTCAACCAGGTCTTCATTCCTTTCTAAACTCCACTCCAGATTCTGTGGACTTTTCCCACTACCCTCCTATGTAGGTAGAAGAGCTCATTCACACCCCACACCAACAACTTCTCAGTTTATTTTTATGTATTGTCATCTCCCATTTGAATGTAAGTTCCTTGAGAACAAGGACTTTCTTTCTTTCTACTTGTGTTTGTATTTTCAGGGCTTAGCACCCTGCCTCGATAAATGCTCATTGATTTGATTTACAAATCTACATTTATAGTCCAAACTGATGGCCCAGAAGAATTATGCTGATGTCATTCAAGATCCTCAAGGTTCAAATAAAAATTCCATTACAATCTCTTTATTATACACACAAAGGAAGGAATTAGCTTAATACAATTCAGAAATTTTTAAAGGTTGAAATAAAATACTATTTCTAGTTAGCCCTTGGCTATACAAATAATTCTGTCAGGTGGAATAATTCCTTTACCGAAGCATTTCAATTTATCCAAGGTTTATAATAGAAAGGAAAATGTAAACAGAAAGGTCAAAAGTTTGAAAGAACTGCCCACCTCTGAATTTTGCTCATGTTGTTTGCAGGGCATATAAGTAGTTTACAAGCAAATCATTGTTCTTCCTGCTATAAAAGCAAACCAAAAAAAAAATTTAAAACCTGATTAGAATTGGAATGGGAATGAGCAATTTCTGCCCTTGAAATTCTTTTACCCATCTTGATTTTCATTATTCTATCTTCCTTTGCCTAATTTCAAAAGCAGAGGTAGAAAGCATTAACACAAAATAATCTAACATTGTACAACGAAACAAACATTTGGAATGTTTAGGGTTTTTTCCTCGGTCTTTCATGGGAAACAATTAGAGATTCTGCACTTTCCTGACAGTAACCAGATATCTCTATTTGTGTTTTTCCTCCAAGAGACTTCAGACTTAATTAAATGTCTTCAAAGCAAAGTCTAATGATACTGAAGCATTTTGCTCATACAGATGTGATTGTGGATTTCTTTACATCTGTGTCCTTGATGTCGCTATGGCAACATCATGGTAGCTGTTTTTACACTGTTCACTATATTCAAGTATGTATGAGTATTTATTAACTTCCTTGGCTAAGGCTGATAAAATACATACTTCTTTACAGATATCTTTGTTTAAAAAACATTCCAATTAGAAGGGGTTCCAGAAAGCTTGCAGTCCAATACCCTGATTTTACAGATGAGGATGATAAAGTTGAGAGAAATTAGGTGATTTATTCATAATTAATGACAGAGCTGGTACTAGATCTAGCAACCTGACCTAGCAACATCAGACCTAAGGTTTTTTTTTTTCCTATCACGGTATAGTCAAAATTATTATTTATTCCTAAAAAAATTAAAGAGTTTTTTGAGGGTTAAAATATATATTCACATATGTTTCTTCCAGTGAATGTTCATATATGCATTTAATAATTTATCAATAAGGATGAATGAAAACAGTGCTAACCATTGAGCTTAACATCAAGGATACAAATACTAAGAAAGAAACACACACCTCTTCTTTCCCTTTGCAACAATAATTCGTTTTTTTACCAAAAATTTCCAGCTTTTTATTAATTTTATATATATTCTTTTTTATGCTTATGTATTTATTTTTAGTTTCCAACATTCATTTCCACAAAATTTTGAGTTCCAAATTTTCTCCCCTTTCCCCTCCCCCACCCCATAACACCTTGCACTCTGATTACCCCTTCCCACAATCTGTCCCCGCTTCTATCACAGCCCTCTCTTCCCTTATCTCCATCTCTCTTTTCTTGTAGGACAAGATAGATTTCTATACCCCATTACCTGTATTTCTTATTTCTCAGTTGCATGCAAAAATAATTCTGAACATCTGATCCTAAATCTTTGAGTTCCAACTTCTCTCTCTTCCTCCCTCCCCACCCATCCCCATTGAGCAGGTAAGCAATTCAATATAGTCTATATATGTGTAGTTCTGCAAAAGACTTCCATAACAGTCATGTTGCGTAAGACTAACTATATTTCCCTCCATCCTATCCTGCCCCCCATTTATTTTATTCTCTTTTGACCTTGTCCATCCCCAAAAGTGTTTACTTATAGTTACTCCCTTATCCCATTTGTCCTCCCTTCTGTCATCCTCCCACCCTACTTATCCTCTTCTCCCCTACTTTCCTGTAGTGTAAAATAGATTTCCATACAAAATTGAGTGTGCATGTTATTCCCTCCTTAAGTCAAATGTGATGACAGTAAGCCACACTTTTTCCCTCTCACCCCACCCCCTTTCCCCCTCCATTGAAAAAGTCTTTCCTGCCTGTTTTATGAGATAATTTGCCCCATTCCATTTCTCCCTTTCTCCTCCCAATATATTCCTCTCTCACCCCTTAATTTTCTTTTTTTAGATATCATTCCTTCCTGTTAACTCACCTTGTGCTCTCTGTCTATGTGTGTGTGTGTGTGTGTGTGTGTGTGTAATTCCTCCAACTACTCAGATACTGAGAAAAGTTTCAAGAGTTACAAATATTAGCTTTCCATGTAGGTTTTGGATGCAGAAGCCTTGACTTTTAGGTCTTCGTCTGATAGTATATGTTGTTCTTCCTCATCCGAAAGGATGGAAGAAACTACCTGTTCACTAAGAAAGTAGCCTTCTATAGTCTTATTTTTTCCCCTTTTTTTGAGCATTTCCCCAGCCAGCTACTTGACTTTTGAGTTCTTTGTTGAGAGGAGGGTATACTATGGGGCCCTATAAGTTCACAAATACTCCAAGGTGGCACAATCAAGGGAGAGGAGTTTACTCCTCTCCTGGTCTGCACTCTGGTCTGAGAGCAAACATAAGCACTCTTTTCTGCCCAGGATCTGTGAGTAGAATTGCCTCTCCAGAGCCTCCACCAATTCCACCAGGCCAGCCAGAGCTCCTCCTCACCCCAGAGCTGTCACTCAGCCACGTGATTCCCCCAGGGGCTGTAGGCTGAGAGCTCCTAAACAATGCTGTGCCACAGCAACTGCTGCCACCCTGGGGTGGATTGGGCCAGACTACATTCCCTTTTCATGCAGGTGAAAAAGCTTTCTCAGTGACCTTTGAAGCTGCCTTTGGTGTTTGTGGGTTGAGGGATCTGGGAACCACAGCTGCTGCTGGGGATTCTGCACACCCTGAGGCCTGCTCCAGTCCTGTCACTGCTGCATGGCCAAGACCAGCTGCACTCTACTCTGCACCTGGAGCAATAGACCTTTCCTGTCAGCTTTCCAGGTTGCCTCGAGCTGGAAATCTCTTTCACTCTGTTGTTTTGTGGCTTCTCCTGCTCTAGAATTTGTTTAGTCATTTTTTACAGATTTTTATGGGCTATGAGGGGGGAGCTTCTACAGGTCCATCCTTCTATTCCGCCATCTTGACTACCACGATAATTCTTATGGGAAAGACAAAAAATACAACTATGAGTATACAGAGTGAATAAATAAGTAGTTAAAATTAAGGTAGTTTGAGAGGAAGAAAACCTCAGGTTAAATTGATTAGAGAAATGCAAATCAAAACAATTTTGAAGTACCACAGCACACCTATCAGACTGACTAACATGACAAAAAATGGAAAATGAAAAATGTTGACAAAGATGTGGGAAAATTGGAACACTAATTCCTTGTTGGTGGAGTTGTGATCCAACCATTCTGGAGAGCTTTAGAACTGTGCCCAAAGGGCTATAAAATTGTGCATACTCTTTGACCCAGCAATACCAATTCTGGGTCTGTAACCCAAAGATACCACAAAAATAGGAAAAAGACTTATATGTACAAAAACTTTTACATGAAAAGAACTGAAAATTGAAAGGATGTCCATCAGTTGGGAAATGATTGAACAAATTTTGGTAAATGAATGTAACGGATTACTGTTGTGCTATAAGAAATAATGAACAGGCAGACTTCAGAAAAATCTGAAAAGACTTAAATGAACTGATGCTGAGCAAAGTGAGCAGAACCAGGAGAACATTGTACACAGTAAGAGCCACAGTGTGTGATGACTGACTTTGATAGACAGCCCTTCTCAGCAATGCAAGGACCAAAAACAATTCCAAAGAACTCACGATGGAAAATTCTATCCACATCCAGAGGAAGAGCTATAGTCTGAATGCAGAGCAAAGCAGACCATTTTCTTTTTTTGTTTTGTTTCATTCTCACGGTTCCTCTCATTCATTCTAATTCTTCTTTACAACATGACTCATGTGAAGATATGTGTAATAGGAATCTGTGTATAGAATTTATATGAGATTGCATGCCATGCTGGGGAGAGGAAGGAGAGGAAAGGGGAGAAAATTTTAAACTTATGGAAGTGAATGTTGAAAAGTAAAAATAAATTAATTAATTTAAAAAAAATAAAAAAGAGACAACCTCAGGTTTAGAACTTCTGCACTAAATCTAAATTTGGTTTTAAGAAATACTAGAAAATCAAAAATTTTAACTATTCATCAGAAACTTAAGTTACTGCTCCTTTTAATGTATATGAATGCTATTTAATGCCTGACTTTACTGGGTTTTTTTTTCTCTTGAACTTAATTTATTGATGAATCTTCAAAATAAAAATTCAGCCAGGATCCAAAGCGATTTCCAAGTGGGGCATTGAAGTGTAGCTACCACAAGGGGTAGGGATAGCAACCAATCTGACCAGTTCTGAACTTAGAAAGTTTAAGTCTCACTGGTAACATTATTTGCTCTTTGGCGCTGGGCAAGTCATTGTCTTGATCTATAAAATGAAAATAATAATTCTTACACTATGCTGAAGGCCTTTAATGTGCTCCACAAATTGGGATCTATTGAGCTATCATTCACTCTTGCTCATCTACACTGACTAAATCTTAGCTAAGGAATCTGCATTACTCAGTGGAAATAAACACTGGACTTAAGAGCCAAACGATCTGAGTTTGAATTCTGATTCTGACACCTACCAGTTATATGGCTAAGCAAGTCACTTAATCTCTCTGGGCTTCAGTTTTCTTCATCTTAAAACAAAAGGATTGGACTAGTTTATTTTAGGATTTCTTCCAACTGTGTTATCTCCATATTTCTTTTAGGTCTGGGAAGCATTCCATGTCATTTTGATATTTCAAGGTAATACTTTTGGAAACCAAGTACACACACATATACTCTACTGTGTTCTTCTTTTCCAATTTCTGTGGCCTGATCGCCTTCAATGCAGAGATTATCTTTAGAAGCAGTAAATCAGCAATATTGATCATTTTTTCCATCCAAATTTCTACTGTGTATATGTGCATTTGTTGTGTTTTGATTCTGACTTGAAGTTCTAGTTACAAATGTGCTGTATTTTCTGGTTTATCACTTATTGTCCAGGAAGGCATCTATTTTTTTATCTGAATAATATTAAATTACCTACTTGACTGGTGTTAAATTATATAGCTTGTGCTTATAATTCATAATTTTTCACATATTAATAACAATCATAGCTAACACATAACAACACTTTAAGGTTTGCAAAGTATTTTTTAGATATTTTGTTTTATTCTCACAGCAACTCCTAGAGGTAGATGCTATTATCATCACAATTTTACATATAAGGAAACTGAGGCAGGCAGCCATTAAGTGACTTGCCCAGTAAGTGACATAGCTATTAAGTATCTAATACTGGATCTGAGCTTAGACTTTCTTGACTGCAAGTCCAATGCTCTATCTGCTGTGCCATCTAATTGTCTCTGTTTTGGAGAATCCTGACTAGCTGCTCTGATTAACCTAGAAAATGACCAACTAATGTCACCAGACACTAACCATATGTATGTAATACAGGAACTTTTGCAAAGGAATATTTATTTCAAAAGATAATTTACAAATATGCAAACTTACTCCCCCAACATGTAGAAGGCATAATCCTCTTTCCCCGATACTGCGTTGGTTTCTGGGGAGGAGAAAGGGTCAGGTTCATAATATAGCTCACTTTCTATAGAGCACAGTCCTGGGTTTCCATACCAAACCTTCTCCTTTCCAAGGACTTGAGTCCCAGGCATCCTATCTTTATAAGGTTTCCATGCCAAACTAGCTGGCTGTACTATCCAGCCTGACATCCTGGTGCCAAGATGACCAGGGTTTGAAATCCCAGTCACAGGGATCACCTCCAGTACCTGAAACTGAGGACAAAAAACACAGATCAAAACAAACACTCCCAGGTTGATCTCTCAGTTATGGGGTAAAAGCAGGGGAAGGCTCATCTTTCTCTTCTCATCTGTTTAGTTCATGGTATCCATACTGAATGCAACAGATAGGAAAAGAAGCGTAGCCAAAAAAATGGCTCAGCCATAAAGGGGAAACAGTTCAGCCTCCCAGTTTTAAACATATAGAGAGCCAATCAAAAGAGACTATGCTAATCACATGTTAAGGGACACTGGACATGTTCAAGGGACTTATGTCAGAAATGGGAATGCCCAGAGAAGTTAGGTTACTGGTATATACTTCCAATTACTGTACCCTATAAATACTGTTTGGTCATGGTAAAAAAATAAATAAGCCTGTTGTTTTCTAAAGCAGAAAGATTACCTAATACAATTAAACTTTGTAATAAAAACTCTATTGAATACATTTTGATTTCCAATTAATATAACTCTGTCTATGGGGTAAAAGAGACTAATTATATTGCTGGTAAAAAAAAAAAAAGTGTTTCTTGACTCTACCTCAAACCATAAATTCAGTTAAGTAACTGTATCAAGAACCCTAATTTACAAAAGTAATTTGAAATTTGAAATTCGAAATTTCTATGTTAAAAAAATGACTGTGGTGCATGGTTTTTTTTGGGTTTTTTTTTGTTTTTTTTTTAGTGTGGTACATTTCTATTTGCAAGATTCTGCCCAAATTTTACCTAGATATGTATGGTAAAACCTCATTCATTGTGAGTGCAAGTGAATCTTGCTTTTAGCAAAGAAAGGAAGGCAGCTTAATATGAAGGAAAGAACATGGATAAGTCCCAACTCTGACTTCTAGCCTCGCTGTGTGACCCTCTAAGCCCCAGTTTCTTCATGGGAAAAGATGCAAATAAAAAGAAAGATACAAATATAGAAATATAAAATATACAAAGATAAAGATAAAAATGCTTAAACCATCTACTTTATGGTGACTTTATGAGAAAAGTGTTTTGTAAACCAAGAAATGATATATAAATATGTGTTAAATGAAGATCTGAATTTGCAGTAACATATATCAGAAAAATATTATTCAATTATAGTCATAATAAAAACCTTTAAATAATAATTTTCTCTACTACATCCGAAATCTTACTATTATTTTTAGCCGAAAAAGGGTTTGATTTACCTATAAATATTCAGGAATATATATTGCAAAAAGTGAGGCAATCTGGAAATGGTAGTTTTTGTCAGGGAATAACAAAGGACCATTTGAATTAGTGAAAAATCTCCAAGTAGAAGAATGAGAAAAAGATTGAATGGCCATCCAAACCAACCTCTATGTGAAGTATCAATCCTGCCACCCTACCTCTCATTCCTCTTTGACTTCTAGCTCTATGAATAGGAACCAAATGAATGCTATGATCACCTCTAGAAAAACTAGTCAATTTATTGCACCTATGGCTCTATTTACTGTTCCTATAACCTCAAGACCAAAACTCCTTTCTTGACTGCCATATCCCTGTATGTGAAGTCTCTCCCTCTAGAATTTAAGATCCTCATGGAGCAGAGTCATCTCACTTTTTTAATCTATTCCCAGTACCCAGACAAAAACTTACCATGTAGTAAGTGCATAACAAATGCCTTTACATTTACAACTTCTGCTTAAAGGTCTCCAATGTCTGGGAGTTCAGCTTTTCTGGCCCATTCTGCTTCTGGACAATTGTAATCTTTAGAGAGTTTGTCCTTGAATTCAGCCAAAATTTTGGTTCCCTGGATCTTTTGTCAATTGGTTCTAATCCTCCCCTCTAAAGCCAAGCAGAATAAATTGAATCCCATGTCCATATAAAAATCTTAGGATCAGAGGCTTTTAAACATGAAGCCACCTTAGAGATAATCTAGTCTGATCTCATTTTATAGATGAGGAAATTCAGGCCAAAGAAGTTCAGTGGTTGGCCCAAGATCACACAGCTATGAGTGGCAGAGCCAGGATTTTAATCCAGACCATCTATCAACAAATCCAGCACTCTTGCCACAAACCATAGTCATCTCCCAGGATTTGAAGATTGTCAACGTGTTGCATCTGAGTTTCCTTTTCTCCAGACAAAATCTCCTGCCTTCCTTCAACTTGATCCTCGTGTGGAACGGTTTAGAAGCCCCTCATCATCCTGCTTGGATGTTCTTCAGCATAGCAAAGTTCCTTCCTAAAATGTAGACCTCAGTACTAAACACAGGCATAGTGTAACAAGGACAGAACATAGTATCTGGCACAAAGCAGGCACTTAACGAATGCTTACTGATTCATTGACTATCTCCCCCTTCCTTCTGGATACTTCTGCTTTC
Organism: Bettongia penicillata ogilbyi; assembly: GCA_023548195.1. Taxonomy (NCBI): domain Eukaryota; kingdom Metazoa; phylum Chordata; class Mammalia; order Diprotodontia; family Potoroidae; genus Bettongia; species Bettongia penicillata. The sequence goes on from JAJHZJ010000149.1 coordinate 240,761, forward strand.
ACTTAATGTAATCTAAGATGGAGTTATCTTTTTTTAGTTCCCAGATGATACTTTTCAAGAATAAAACAAGGATAATAAGAAAATAGGGTATGTCCTTATTGAAGTCTTTAGGTGAAATGCTTTAACTAATAGATAAGAAAATTTGTGATTAGCATATCAGCTGTAATGAAATTGGTTCTTCTAAGATTTCTGTGTTTGCTTGGTAGCAATTGTCAAATTTAAATGAGTCTCTAAGAAATGATAGTTGAATTAGACCAGAAAGCTAACTCAGCCTGAAACTGCATTGAGAGGCATATTATCTAAAACTAGAGAAGTGACATGAACATGTACTCTGCCCTAGTCAAACACCATTTGATATATTATGATCAGTCGTTCTAGACACCACGCTATAGAATGACTGTTGATCAACCTGAAAAGTAGCCGGAGAGGGAAAACCAAGGTAGTGTTGGACCTCAAGTTCAAGCTATTTATGCTTGGTTGAAGGAAATGGAGAGGTAAAGACAAGTATTTATTAAGTACCTTTTAGTTAGTCATTGTCCATTCTTGAAAAGGACAAAAATGATATCACAATGGCAGGTCAAAGTACAGTGTGTTCTGACTATGACTGATTGGACCAGTGTGAATTCAGAAGGCTTTACCACAGGTCAGGTACAAGTAGCCTATTTGAACATTCGGAGTGAAGACATCTCTAAATTTGTGTATCTTATAATTCATTTGAGCTACTGCAATTCTGCTTTGCAGTGCCTTCTGCACAGTACCTTCTTTGATGTGAGCATGCCTCATTGGACAGTCTTGTGCCAGTGTTTCCAAAGTCTCACAATCTTTTCAAAAGTTCTTTTTTTATATTTTTAAGATTTCTTTCCCATTCAATGGGTTTCCATTATATTTCCAGTTCTTTACACTGTAGCTATTTAATGTCATCATCTCTCCACCCTCTTCTGACCTCTGGCTCCCATTTTCCTCTAACCCTCTAACCAACAAAAGAAGGAAAAATCAAAGGGAGAGCAAAATCCTAGCATTCTTCCAAAGGACACAACAAACCCCAATACAAAAAAAAAATACCTTTCTTTTTTCAAGTTTTCAATGAAAAATAAAATTATACAGACATGTGTCTCTTATTTGCTTCCTGGAGCTTGCTATAGATTGGTAAGCTTCAACAGTGCCAAGGGCTCTTTTATGTCTGGGCTACCTGCAAATGCATTCAGATGCATACATGCCATAATTAATAATTAAAGTGTAAGAAAAAGCATAAAGGTGAATACAATGCAGGAGACTTTTGCAATCAATGTAGATAACCAGAGGGCTCTTTCACAAAATGAATTTGACAGAAAAAAAATTTGATTTCTACTAGATATACTCTCCCCTTTTGAAATATACTTATAATATAGTGTCACAGTTTTGTAAATATCCCTAAAATATTCCTTACCAAGGCCAACTCTATTTCTCTCATTCCTTTTGCAAGCTCCATTCTAAGGAAGGGCACTACCCAGACTGCTTTCGTTCTCCTCTCAGTCCTCTTTGGCTTTTTGGATTTCAAAACCAAGCTCCTTTGTTGGGTACCTTTGCTTGAACCACTAACCCTTCCTATTTTTTTAGTTCCTTTTTGTGTGTTATATTAAAATTTAATCTCTTTGATGTCAAGCACTGTCTTTTGCTTGCAGTTGTATCCTCAGCATTTTGCACAGTGCCTGGCACATGAAAAGCCCTTAATAATTGAAAGTTTCCTTTCTCCCTTCTTTCTTTCCTTCTTTTTCTTCTTCCTTCCTTCCTACATGTGTTCTCAAATATTCCTGGTACAGAGATATAATTTGTTGGGCATGGGGATACAGTTCAGAAAGAAAGATTCTTTGCCTGCTCACTCCTATTAGGATAGTAGCTTCAGTTTATATTCATCAGCTTAGCACCTTCCTAGCAAATGGCAGTTACGTAACACTATCACAAATGATGAATGATATGTATAACTTTTCATCCAAGCAAATAAGAAATCAAAGAAGTTCTAAAAATTAGACTATCAGAAAATACATAGAAGTAGATAACCCTTTGGGGGAGCAGAGAAAGGAGAGGGCAGGGGTGCTCTCAGGTAGGACCAAGAGAGAAACTCCAGTTTTGCCCAACAGAAAGTCTCTGAGGTCTCTAGAGAAGCAGGCTGGAAATCAGAGACATGTGCAGAAGCCAGTTTCCCCTACAGGTTTGCAGCTTTCTAAATCTTTCTTTCCCCAGATATACCTCTCAAAGACTGCGTTGGGAGTGATGTAAACATTTCTCTCAAGAAAATTGGTACCAATTCCATCAGTTACACAAATACTCAGCACCACATTCTCTCAGCATTCTCTGTACAATTTAGAAGTTACCTCTCCTTCCATATATGCATTGGCAAGCAAAATGCCCCAAGATTGGTTGGAAGCTTGATTGTACTTGCAGGAATTTAAACTTTCAATAACTCTATATTTTATCGCTTTTGTTCAGTCGTTTCGGTCATGTCTGACTCTCTGTGGCCCCATTTTGGCATTTTCTTGGCAAAGATACTAGAGAGCTTTTCCATTTCCTTCTCCAGTTCATTTTACAGATAAGGAAACAGGTAAATAAGGTTAAGTGACTTTCCTAGGATCATCCAGCTAGTAAGAGTCTGAGACTGCATTTGTACTCGGATCTTACCAACTCCAGGTTGAGTACTCTATCCATTGTATCACCTAGCTGCCCCAACTTTACAGTTATTATATACCTACAGGAATTTTACCTAGAAATGTATGGAATAGCTATGAGTTGGGGTGATTTTCAATTTAGCTTTTAATTTCTATGACCCCTAAAGAAGCCATTATTTCTATAGACAATTGCTCCAGCAAAGTAAAAATAATTATTAAAAGTAGGCTTCCATTTCCAGATTTTCAAGGCCAAGAATAAGAGTATATAGTATAGTAAATAAAGAATTGTCTTATTCAACCTTGGCAACAACCTAGCCTCTCAGTGCTCTGGGCAAATCTTTAAGACTATTAAGTTGCAGAGAATGGACTGACCTGCTTTAGCAGAGGGAATTTCCTCTTTAAGAGTTCTCTATCCCAGGGAGGTCACACATCAAGTCTCTATCTCCATCCCCTATTTTATCTAACATTTGTTTAAAAATCCTGGCTTCTTTTTATTACCATTCAGCACAATCTAATGCCATAATTATGGTGATCATTATTTTTTATCTAATAATTAGGAAAACATGGTAATATATTTTAGAGCTGGAAGGATACCAAAAAGCATCTAGTCCATTGTCCTTGGTTTGCAGATGGAGAGACTGAGGCCCAGAAAAGGTTAATGATTTGCCCAAATTTCAATGGGAAGTAAACAAGAGAGCAAGAATTTTAATCTAGATCATCTGGTCTGACTCTAAAACCAAAGACCTTCATTGGGCAAAGTGTCCTTAAAAATATTCTTGTTTTCCTGAAATTGGAACTTTCCTGGAAAATCCAGGATAGATGTAGTTGTAGGCATAATGCCATAGAAATGCTTTTCAATGAAGCATATGCTCTAATATGTTGCGGGTGTTGCTGCTGGCCCTTGCTGTTACTGATTAATACCCTTTTTCTCTATTAGTGAGCTCATTACCACAACAGTCTATGTCTTAAAGCCTTCCCCTTTGCTGTTTTATACAAAAATACACATACAGTTGAAAAAATGAAGGTGTGAAGTTTTATCAAGCAAAGTACACACTCCAAGAACAGTAGAAAAATAGACCCTAAAAAGAGCAATGATTCATCAGTTTTACTGCTTACAAAAATTAGTACATGACAAATGTCAATGTCCTGATAGGCAAATAATCATCATTGTTGTCATCATCACCGCCATCATCATCATCACCATCATCACCATCACCATCATCATTAGGAAGACTTTTCAATCTCTTTTTTGCTTTTTTTCCCCCAAGAGTTGGCTTTCTGGAGTCATCAGGAACTGAATAAATTTGCTAGAACAGGATGTCTGTTACTTAAAGCCTGGTAAAGACTTTGAAAGTGAAGTCAGTTTCTCCTCCTCCCCATATCAAAGCTCTGCTGGGTTACTTGGGGACAGATGAAAACTCCCTGTTCCTTCAGAGTTTGAGAAAAGTACTCCAGAGTTGACTCCTCTAATGGGTAACAGTGCAGAGCAATAGAAAGAATATTAATCAGAGAACACAGTTTTGAGTCCAGCCTCTGAGTCGAAGTGATCTTAACTGAGCCACTGAAACTTTAATAGTATCAGAGGTTCAGTCAAGTCAACAAGGATTTATTAAGGGCTTATGGGCCAGGCACTGTGGTGATTTAGAGAGACCACTTAGCCTAGCCCCCTCATTTTATATATAAAGAAATGTAGGGCTAGAGAAGCTTAGAAAATTTCCCAGGGTCAAACGGTTGTTCAGGGCTCAGGATCTGACCCTAGGTCATCTGAGTTCAAACTCCAACACTCTTTCAACTATCAGGCACCAATTCCCATTTCAGAACTTCCATTTCTTGACTGCAAAACAAGACCACAATTATTCTTCGGCTGGTCCCATAGGTTTTTGTAAGACTCAGATGAAATAATGTATATAAAATACTTTGTGATTGTAAAATGTATTAATATGAGTTACTATTCTTATTATTAGATATGTGTGTGTCTCATTGGTGACCTGGAAAAAACATTGACATCTCAGCCTCCGTATCACATTGCAAATTGAGCAAAAATCCTTTCGGATCACCCCAAGGCTATGAAAGTCTGTTGGGTAATCTGATAGAGACTATCAGCTGTAAGGACCCCATTCAGACAGATAGAACAGAACCCACCTCCCAAGGCTTCTGTGATAAGATCATATTCATGAAATACTTAGCACAGTGCCTACCACGTGGTACATGCTCACTAATGTGTTCCCTTTATTTTTTCCTACAACAGAATAACAATTCTTAAAATTCCATATTCTCTTTGAAAGTGAAAAGGACAATGGACACAGACTACTGTTAAAATAGCCACCAGAGGGAGCTTCTCTAATCCCCTTCAAGACAGAAAATACGGAAACCAAGAACAAAGAGTTACATTATGATCTCATCAAGTAAATTGTGCTATGTATTCCCACCACCCAAGGCAGAATGATTCCTGATTGATGGTATTTTTTATTTCATTCTCAAGTAGCAGAAGAAGTAGAAGGTTTTATTCACTATGCCATCAATTTTTACACCACTTATTCTTTCTAAATCTGCCCCTCCCCACCTTTCAAAAAATTAATAGAAGATAGAGCAGAAAGAGACCTCAGAGGCTAAAAGCTCCCTCATTTTAAAAATAAAGAAACTAAGGCCCAGAGAGGTCATGTAATCCCTTAGACCAGTCTCTATTTTAATTTATTCTCTAAATTAAACAAAAGATGTGGTTCATTTGCCCCCAGTTTGAATTCTACTACACATTTTTATTTCAGCATCAGAATCTCATCAGATTTCTGACTCAGTGCTCATGGTGAAGCCAGTATGGCTAATGAAATTTCATACTTAAAATGCTGGATGCTTCTGATTTAAGGTACCAGAAACTTTCTATAGGGATACAATAGACTCTTTCACTTAGACATTCATGTCTTTTTTTAAAGTCTAGACCTATTTCATGAGCACAAAGAATTCCCAGTATGGAGATTTCCTTTGCTAATTCAAACCAAGACCCACTTAGAGCACTGACAGGTTGAGTTGAGCAGTTATTTCATACACACAGCTGGGTATATAGAAAGTAGGAGGATGTAGCAGGAAGGGATCAAAGGAATTGCTCAGGGAGTGAGTTCAAGTACAGGCTCAGGATATATTCTGCTGGTAGCCCTGTACATGTTGCTTCCATTCTCTGCACCTATTTCCCTGGGGAATAGGGTGTATTCAGGGTAGACCAGTACCTCTGGTGTGAGGGCTGCTGAACCCTTTTTAGGACTACTTTCCACCTTTGGTGTTCACCTGATCTGCCTAACTCTCACTTGTTGCTCTAAGAAATTGTAGCATACACAGCAGCCACATCCTGGTAAACTGTTTCAGCAAATGGGCTAGACCAGGTTGAGCATAACTAAGGGGTCTCAAACCCGTTGGCAAGTTAGGGGGATGTCTGCCTCAAGCATGTGAAGACTTTCCCTGGTGCTATGGGTGGGTGAGAACAATTTGTTCCAAAGGCTATAAAGGCAATTGAAGCAGGTGCTTGGAGTGCTTAAGCAGAGGTTCCCAAAATGGGCAATACTGCCTCCTTGGGGACTCTGGAATGATCCAGGAGGGTATTAAGTACCCTCAGGTACAACTTTGGAGGGCTATGAATAAAAATAAGGGGATGGTGGAAGCATAAGGAAAGAAGATAAGAAAACTTTGAAAAACTTTTGATACGTTTCATTTGTTGTCTAAGAGTTAAAGTCCTAGTGATTACATTATTTTCCAAATAAACACACAAAATGCAAGCTGTAACCAATCATTGGTCAAGTTCACTGGTAAGTTTTCATAAACAAGTGTTGGCAGGTATGTTGCACATTATCAGGAAGTCCAGCATGCATTGGTAGGAATATGCATATGTAATGACTTGTTTACAATATGAGACTCTCTGGTTACATGACACAAATGCATCATCAAAATTTCAATGCAGAAAAAAACCTCACAAATTTACAAGAAATTATTAAATTTAAGATGCATCATTTTAAAATATTTTATATATTTTTGAAATGACACAAATCTTAAAAAAAAAAAACTGTTAAAGGGTTAAATAAAGTAGATTTCCTCTTCCTCTTCCTCTGAGTAATTTTATTTTTTGAAAAGGGGGCCAGATAAGTTTGGGAACCTCTGGCTTAGAGCTTAGATAGAAGATACCAGGGTTGACCACTGCGTATCAAGCTATCATCAGTCATCTTGACTCTGTCCTGCTACTGGACTGTGATGACTCTGGGAGAGATAGAGGCCAACAACTTCGTGCAACTCTGCTTCACTTAAATGCAATTTCCTCGAGAATCAAAAAATATCATCCATACCATTTTACCATTTTTACCTATCTCAAAGTCCTGTGGCAACAGGCAAGTGACAAAGCAGTAGGTGTAGATACACTGGGAGCTGTAGTCACAATTCTCCCCACAGGTGACTCAGACCATTGGGTTGTTATTGCAAGCAGCGGTGGGATTTGGCAGCCACCTGTTTGAGCCGCCTTTTAAAGATCACACCCCTCACTTCCTGGTGTAAGGAAAGGACTAGAAAAAGTGCCCTAAAAATTGTCTGCTTACCCAACCCTTGCCTGATTATCACAGCAGGCAGGGATTCTACCCTGCGATCAAAATGCAAAAAATGTACAAAAACTTCTGCGAAGGTGATTCCACTCACATCAGTACATAGAATGTGCACACACTTATAGACAACATGAAATTCAGCAGAACTGCAAGATCAATAGCTCTTGTTGAAAGAGAACTCAGAAGGTGTTACATCCAAATAGCAGCCCTGAGTGAAGCAAGGCTGGCAAATGAAGGCCAGCTTACTGAAGTTAGAGCTGGATGCACATTTTTTCTGGCATGGCTGCAGTGAAGTGGAGTACCATGAAGTTGGTGAAAGTTTTGTAATCAGAACAAATCTAGTCAACAAGCTTGTATGCCTGCCAAAAGGAGTGAATGACAGGCTCATGACATTATGATTGCCACTTGCAGGAAAATTACACACCACCATCATTAGCGCCTATGGTCCCACCATGACATGAATGATGAGGTCGAAGAAAATTTTTTATAAAGACTTGGAGATCCTTATCATCAATGTGCCAAAAGAGGACAAGCTTATAATTTTAGATGACTTTAATGCTAGAGTAGGCAGAGACTACTAGATGTGGCAGGGAGTCCTTGGTAGGAAGGGAGCTGAAAACAGCAATAGCACTGTTCACTTACTACTGAAGACTTGTACATCTCATGACATTCTCATCACCAATACTGCCTTCTGTTTACCTAAACATGAATGCACCCTTGCAGCAAACATTGGCGTTTAATTGACTATGTGATTGTAAGGACAAGAAACAGACAGGATGGGAGACTGACAAAGGCAATTTGTGGCACAGAATGCTGGACTGATCATAGACTAATCCTCTCCAAACTAAATATTCTCATTCAATAAAAGTGCTGCCCAAGGCAAAATGACTACCAGAAGAATTAATGTCAAGAGATTAGAGTGCTTTTCTGAGCTGGAACAGTTTGTTGGCAAGTTGGAGGGAAAGTTGAGCCAACACAGAGTTGGTAACTGTGGAGCAGAAGAGGAGTGAGCCACTTTCAGAGATTTAGTGTCAGCATCATATTTGCTTAGCTGGGTCAGAACCCTAACAAAAAATATCAAGACTGATTTGACAAAAATAATGGGGAAATTCAGAAACTGCTAAATGAAAAATGAGAACTCCATAGGGTTTACCAGCAGGATAGTTCATACATCTCTAAGAAGGAAGCATTTAATTCCATCTAAAGTATACAGGTAAAGAAGTAGGGAGCCAAGATGGCATAATCAGTAAGTTGCTCTTACTCTCCCTTATGGACCTCTTAAAACCCAGAAAATATCACCTCAGGAAAAACTCTGTAACAACTAAGCCAGCAGAAAGATGGGATATAGCAATCTTTTAGCCTGGGAAACTTGAGGAATTAACAAGAAATGTCCTTCTTGCTCTGGTCAAAGGGGAGCAGTACAGGACAGAAGGCATCCCAGCAAATCCGTGGCAAGCCCCACCACAGGAAGATCCTGAGCCCCAGGGTGGTGGAATAGGAAAGTGCCAACACCAGGACCCTCGAGTGCCTTGGGACAGACAGGGGAACCAGTAGACTTTGACTTGGAAAACCACCACATGTGATAGCAGGCAGGTGATCACCAGCAGCCAAACTTCCTGGTGCCTCAAAATAATCTGGGTGAGCAGGCATCCTCCAGGGGCCAGACCACCCACATTGTTGCTGACCCCAGTTCAATACCAGGTAAGCTGTCAGATCCCTACAACTTCCAGCTGCCAGCATCTGAGGCCCCAGCATACAAAGCCAGTGACCAGGTAAGGAAATAAGCAAACATCATGAGCAAAAAGCAGAAGTGGATAATGACCATAGATTCTTTCTATGAGGACAGGGAAGATCAAAACATAAATTCAGAAGAGGACAACATTGTCAATATATCCACATTTAAAACCTCAAAGGGGAATATGAACTAGTCTCAAGCCCCAAAAGCCTTGAAAGAGCTCAAGAAGGATTTTAAAAATCAAATAAGAAAAGTAGGAGAAAGATTTGAAAAAAAAATGAGATATATGCAAGAAAGAGGCAAAAGTTTGGAAAAGAAGGACAAAAATTGACTGTAGAAAACAACTCCTTAAAAAATACAATTGGTCAAATGGGAAGAAAAAGTATGCTGAAAAAAAGAAATTCCTTGAAAAGTAAAATTGGCCAAATGGAAAAGGGGGGACAAAAACTCACTGAAGGGACCTCCCTAAAAAGTAAATTGTGACAAATGGAAAAGTATGTACAAAAATTAATTGAAGAAAACATTCATTAAAAATTAGAACTGAGCTAGTGGAAGCTAATGACACTATGAGAGTTCAAGGATCAGTCAAACAAAATCAAAAGAATTAAAAAGTTAGAAGAAAACATAAAATACCTCATTGGAAAAACAACTGACCTGGAAAATAGATCCAGAAAAACAATTTAAAAATTATTGGTTTACTTGAAAGCCATGATAAAAAATAAAAAGATCCTGAATAGCATCTTTCAAGAAATCATCAAGAAAAACTGTCCTGAGGTCCTAGAATCAGAGAGTAAAATAGTCATTAATACCCACCAATCAATTCCTGAAAGAGATGCCAAATTGAAAATGTCAAGGAGTGTCATAATGAAAGTCCAGAATTACTAGGTTAAGGAGAAAATACTGCAAGCAGCCTAAAAGAAAAAAAATTAAATATTGTGGAATCACAGTCAGTATTATGCAGAACTTTAAGATCTCTATATTAAAATACCAGGGGTCTTGAGATATGATATTCCATAAGGCAAAGGAGCTTGGATTACAACCAAAAATCAATTACCCAGCAAAGCTGAGAATAATCTTTCAGGGAGGAGGTTGGCATCCAATGAAACAGGGGACTTTCAAACTTTCCTGATGAAAAGACTCAGCAGAAAGTTTGATCTTCAAATACAAGACTCAAAAGAGGCATAAAAAGACAGATAGGAAAGGAAAAAACAACATGTTATTCAATAAAGGCAAACTGTTTACATCCCTATATGGAAAGATGATACTTGTAATTCTTGGAAACTGTATCTTTATTACATTTAGAAGGGGAATGCATAGAAAGAGAACATGGGTATAAGTTGATTTTGATGTGATGATAAAAAAATCTAAGTGATAAAAAGGAATAGTACTGGGAGAAGAGGAAAGGAGGCAGAAAAGGGTAAATTGCATCACATGAAGAGGCACAGAGACTTATTACAGCAGACGGGAAAAAGGGAGGGAGGTGAGCATTGTTTGAATCTTAATCTCATCAGATTTGGCTCATAGAATAACATAGTTAGGTATAGAAATTTATCTTATCCTATAGGAAGTCTAAGGGGAAAAGGAAAAGAAAAGAGAGGGAGGCTGATGGAAGGGAAGACAGATTGAAGGAGGTGGCAGTCAAAAGCAAAACTATTGAAGAGGGAAAGGGAGAAAGGAGAGAGAAAAGCATAAATGGGGCAGGGAGGGAAATAGGATGGAGAGGAAGACACAGATAGTAAACATACTTGTGAATGTGAATGGGATAAACTCTCCCATTAAAATAAAAGTAAATAGCAGAGAGGATTAAAAAATATAATCCTACAATATGTTGTTTACAAGAAACACATTTGAAGCAGAGGGGATGCAGAATAGTAAAGGTAAAAGACTGGAGTAGGAAATATGCTTCAATTGAAGTAATAAAATCAGGGGGAGCTATCCTGATCTCAGACAAAGCAAAAGTAAAACTAGATCTAATTTAAAAAGACAAGGAAGGAAACTATATCCTGCTAAAAGGCACCATAGATAATGAAGTAATATCATTACTAACCATATATACACCAAGTTGTAATAGCATCCAAATTGTTAGAGGAGAAGTTAAGGGAGTTACAGGAAAAAATAGAAAACAAAATTATATTAGTGGAGGACCTGAACTTCCTCTCTCAGAACTAGATAAATCTAACAACAAAACGAACAAGAAAGAAGTTAAGGAGGTGAATAGAATTTTATAAAAGTTATATATAGGTGGTAGACCTCTGGAGAAAATTGAATCGGTATAGAAAGGAATATACCTTTTTCTCCGTGGTAGATGGCACTTACATAAAAATTGACCATGTATTAGGGCATAAAAACCTCACAATTTAATGCAGAATGGCAGAAATATTAAAGTCTTCCTTTTCAGATCATGATGCAATAAAAATTTCATGTAATAAAGGGCCATGGAAAGATATACTAACAATTAATTGGAAACTAAATAATCTAATCCTAAAGAATGAGTGGATCAAACACAAAATCATAGAAACAATTGATTACTTCATTTAAGAGAATGACAATAATGAGACAACGCACCAAAACTTATGGGATACAGCCAAAGTGGTTCTTAGAGGAAGTTTTAAATCTTCAAATGCTTATATGAATAGAATAGAGAAAGAGGAGATCAATGAGTTGGGCATGCAACTAAAAAAGCTAGAAAAAGAACAAATTAAAAATTCCCAATTAATATCAAATTAGGAATTCTGAAAACCAAAGAGATTAATAAAATAGAAATTAAGAAAACTATTAAGTTAATAAATAAGACTAAGAGATGGTTTTATTTTTTTAAAATGGATAAACTTTTGGTTAATTTGATTAAAAAAAAGAAAAAAGAAAATAAATTGCAGTATCAAAAAATGCAAAGAGTGAATTCACCACCAATGAAGAAGTAGCTTAGTGGAATAGGTTAGATATACAAACATAATAGTCAATGACTATGGTAATCTACTATAAGGTAAGCGCAAAGATTCCAGCTTCTAGGATAAGAACTCACTATTTAACAAAAACCCTGGGAAAACTAGGAAGTAGGATGGTAGAAACTAGGCGTAGACCAACATCTTACACCCTGTACTAAGTCAAAATTGGTACATGATTTAAATACAAAGGCTGAAATTATAAGCAAACTAGGAGAGCAAGGAATAGTTTATCTGTCAGATTTATGGAGAATGAAAGAATTTATAACCAAAAAGGAGAGAACATTATGAAATGAAAAATAGATGATTTTGATCACATTGAATTTAAAAGTTTTTGTACAAACAAAGGCAATGCAACCAAGATTAGGAGGGAAATAGAAAATACATAATGTTTGCTGCCTGGGCAACTTCAGGAGAAATGCCAAGAGCAGAAGAGAGGTTGTACACACTCTTTGTAGATCTGACTAAGGACTTTGACACTGTCAGTCATGAAGGCTTATGGAAAATTATGTCAAAATTTGGTTGCCCAGAGAAGTTCATCAGTATTGTATGTTAATTTCATAACAGTATGCTTGCACAGGTCCTGGATAATGGATGAAGCTCTTGCACTTTTCCAGTCACCAATGGGGTGAAACAAGGCTGTGTGCTTGCTCTCATGTTTTTAGCATGATGTTTTCAGCCTTCAATGAGGATGAACATGGCATCAAGTTCAGTTACCATACCAATGATAAATTCTTTGACTTCAAAAGGCCACAAGCCAAGATTAAAATGGAAGGAGGTTAGTGCATGGTTTTTCATTTGCAGATGATTGTACACTCAATGCAGCCTATGAAACTGCGATACAATAAAATATGAATCAATTATCTGCTCTTTGTGCTAATTTTGAGCTAACAATTAACACTAAGAAAACACAGGTGCCCTATCAGCCAGCACCATGTCATACATATGTGGAACCATCACTTACAGCAAATAGAGAAGTTTTTAATACTGCAGATAACTTCACTCACCTTGGCAAATATACTTTCCAAGGATGTAAATATTGACAATAAAGTGGAGAGCTAGCTCAGTGTTTGGGAGGTTCTGAAGGAAAGTATGGGAAAGAAGTATTAGTCTACCATACTGAAGGTTTACGGAGACATTGTGCTGATGTCATTTTTGCATGCCTTTGAAACCTAGACAGTTTATCAGGGCCATGGCAGGAAACTGAATCACTTCCATTTGAATTATCTTAGGAAGATTCTGAAGATCACCTGGCAGGATAAGATAACAGACATTGAGGTCCTTTCTCAAACTCAACTGCCAAGCATTAAAATTCTACTGTAGAGAGTGCAACTCCAATGGGCTGGCCACTTTGCTCAAATGCCAAACATATGCTTGCCAGAAAGATTATTTTATGGAGAATTCACACAGGCCAAGTGCTCATATGATGGTCAGAAAAAGTGATACAGGGACACTCCCAAGGTCTCTCTTAAGAACTTTGCAATGGATTATGTGGCATGGGAGACACTGGCACCGGACCACCCAGCACAACATGCCCTTATCAGAGAAGATTCTGTACTCTATGAGCAAACCAGAACTGAAGTAGCTCAAAAGAAACATGAGATGTACAAATTTAGAGAATTCACCCTAAAGGTTCATATGGACTATTTGAACTCGACCATGTGGTAGAGCATTGTGAGCTTATATTGGTCTCGTCAGCTAGTCAGACACTGTAACTTGGCTTTAACATAGTAATGTCATTTTGGTCCTCTTTGAGAATAAAGGAAAACAAACAACCAATCTGTTTCCCTACATGTTCCTAATTATACACTTTATACACTAATTATACTTATATTTATCTCCTCCATTAAAACTGAGTGATAATGCCCATGAAAAAGTGAGTCATGTTATCCTTTTTTAAAAGTCTCTATCATCTATCAGGGGGTTTGGGCTATAAGTAACCTAAACATTAAAAGGACCATTTCAATTTGGAAGTAACCTTAGTAACATCTAATCCAAGATGAATCAAAACTTCAACCCTCCAATTTTACAAGTGAGGAACCTGAGACTCAAAAAGTTTCAGTGACTTGCCCAAGGCCACACAACTAAGCAATATATGAGATAGGATTTTAAGCAAAGTCATCTAGCTTTCGAGTCTACTATGCCATGATGCATCCCAGCCAGTTGCTAAGGGGAAGACTAAAGCCAGTTGCCAAGGGTAAGACTGAATCGGAAATCAATCCTTATAAAGCCCTCTTCCCCTCTGCTTTCCAGCTATCTGCTGTCCCAAAACAAGAGTTTCATTCTGCTCAACTCCCCTTAACTTCCTAGTGACAGAAGGCAAATGGATGTTTCTTGGGAGACTATAGTGTTTCCAATGTTGAGAAAGCTCTAGCATTGTATGTCGTAATAGACAAATGATACAGGTATATAACCCTGAGGAAAAAGAGAGAGGATTTTATGATTTATTTACTTAATTTTTTATAGTGCTTGTGTCCATAGCAACTAAGTACTTAGCTCTGACCTGGAGTAAAGGCCAAACTTAATACTTTATCTAAATTGCTTCCATGAACACCCCGGGCTTTAGAGGCTTACTGAAATGCGTTGGATTATGGACTTTTTTGAAGGATGTAGAAAGTGAGAGACATGGTTTGTATTTGTGCTAAGATGAAATGAATGTCTTTTTCTTCTACCAATTGTTATTCTCCTGAAGGTTCCTTAGCCCCAGACCCTGAAGAATTCAAGAATAAATAGTGTAAGATATCTTTTCTGATCACCTGCTTTTGAATATGTGTATTATTTATATAAAGGAAGGAAAGAAGAGTAGGAAAGAAAGTTAGATAAATCGAGTGGGATCCGATTATGGAGCTCCATGATAACCAGGCAGTCTAAAAGGCTGGGTTTAAGTGGGCAGTTAGCCCAGAACCACTGTTAATTCTTGAGCAGGGGTAAGATGACAGAAAAGAGAAATTTGGAGATGCTTTATGCATACAGAGAAAGAACTGATAAATAGAAGTATGTATAGAAAAATTTGTACATATTTGTATCTAATGGTAGCCATCTCTAGAAGGTAAGGGAAGAAAGAAAGGGGGTGGAAGTTACATAACATTATTATATATTTAAAGGAATAAGAAGTTGTATGTAATCAATTTTTAGTTTCATGCAGTCATCTGCTTTTCTATTCTACTATGTTATGGAAATGCTTGTTTAATTCCTTAAGTTCAGAATTAAATTATATAAATAATTCAGAATAAAATTAAATAAAAGAGAAATTCAATATAAAAAGGCCTTATGTACAAGCTGGTCTTGAAACTATTGCTATCTGAAACCATACAGTTGGACCACTCCTATCCCTAACTGCCACCTTATTAATCAGTAGAACTCATCTGCCATTACATACAGATCTTAAGTGGTTTGCCTTTGCATTGAAGAGTCAGAAGTTTATCTTTGATTTTCTTTTGTTTAACCCAACAGGTACCTTAGGTAGCTTCCCTTTGAGAATTCCCAGGCTCCTGTCTGCCAAGTTGGGAGAGGGCAGTGGAGAGGAAGGGAAAAGTATTTTCCATTTTCCTCTGATCTCCTTATTTCCTAAGGACTGAGCAGCAAGAAGGAAAGGTATCAGGGGTGTGCTAATAAATGTTTGACAACTTGTTCTCAGGGGGAGAAATTGATGCAGGTACACATTTAAGTTTAATCTGCAACATTAACATTTTCCTCATCTCTTCCTTAAAGCTTAGTGACCATAACAATAACTCAAGTCTGGATTTTTTGTATTTATTGATTGGGTTCCAGCACAACAATGCAGAGTACCTTACTCTACCCTTCCCAACAGCTCTATTACTACAGCAGGAATTCTCACCCTGTAACAACTCCCTTCTTTTAGAATGTCCTCATGTTTGCTATTGTTTACAGAATCCCAGGATTTCTGGGTGGAAAGGGATCTCAGCAGCCAACATATCCATCTTAGCAGCTCTCTTGTCCAGCCCAGAACCCAAAAGGATTTTCCACTACATTCCCCCATATCAGTATTCAGCCTCTGCCTAAAGATCTTTAATGAGGGGAAACTCACTACCAATTCTTGCAGCCCATTCCATTTTTGGGTGTCTTCAAGAATTTTTCTGGATAACAAGCCAAAATTTGCTTTCTCCATCCACTCCCTACATTGCTCCTATTTTGCCCAGTGGGGCTAAGCAGAACACTTGTTAACCCTCTTCCATATGACAGCTTTTAAAAACTGTGAAGACAGCTAACCTGTTTTTGCTTTTGTGCCATGGATGGAGTTTGCTGTTACGTTTTCCTGCTACTATAGGATCTGGAAAGTATCTTGAAGTCATTTATTGAGTTTTCTTTGCTAGAATGTAAGCCCCTTCAGGGCAGAGACTGTTTCATTTTTTGTCTCAGTATCTCCAGCCCCTAGCATACAGCCTGAGCCTGGCCCAAGGTAGGCCTTTAGCTGAATGATTGAATGATAGATGCCCTTGAGATGCCTCTATTAATGGTATTGATGTTTGGGAAGGTTAAATATCTTCTTTAGAAATCTGAAGAACCTCCTGGGGACAGAAATTTTTACCATTTGTTGCATCATTAAACTCCTTTTCTAATATGGTGAACTGAATGGACCACTTCTCAGAGCAAATATAGTCATTCAATCAATAAACACTAACCAAACACCCTCTATGTGCCAGGCATTGTGATTTAAGAACTGAAGACATAAATAAGGGCAAAAGATAACCCTTCATCTTGAGGAGCTCACAATCCAGCGAGGAAGGCCTAGAAACAAATATGTACAAATTGGCATATACAGAATAAATTAGAAATAATTATCAGATGGAAGACACCAGAATGAAAAGGGATTGGGAGAGGCTTTCTACAAAAGATGGAACTTGAGCTGAAACTTGAAGGAAGCCAGAAGGTGGGATTCTAGGCATGGGTAACAGCCAGTGAAAATGCTGGGAAGTGTGCCAGCGCCAGTAATGTGAAATAGAATACATAGAATTACACAGGAAATTAATCACATTAAAAGACAGCCATACATTTTTTAAAAAATCACAAATCCCATGTCCTGTGAAATCTGCCCAGGTCCAAGGATCCCTGATTAAGAAACCTTGGTTTAGAGTAACTCCTGGGTCACTGAGGACTCCAGTTCTTGAAAACTATGCCCATGGAGTTCAAACTTGGACAAGTGAAGCAGCAAGCACCCTAGCATGCCAAGGATGACCTGCTAGCACAGGTTCTTAGATCTGCTTTTCTGAAAGGAAATCAACTTTTGAGAGGTCAACAATCTTCTTTAATCATATATACCAACAGAGAAAATACAAGCAGAGAAATAAAGACCAACAGACAGGGCTTCTAAGTGTCTGATCACAAGCAGTACATACATCACAGATCAACAGACAGATCCAGCTATCTGACTATTACATACATACATAGTTACCAGAGACAGAAGCACCAACACCTGAGTTTTCAAAGTCAGATAAGCCCCCAAAGCAAAACCTCACCTCAGAGTACACATACATACACACACACACACACACACACACACACACACACACACACACACACACACACTTTTCAGAGCCAGAGGGCATCATGACCTCCTGAGGCAATGCCTAATGAGGCCTCATTAGTTAATAAAAGGTGTAGGCCTTCCTACAAATCAAGCATCCCCTAATCAAGCTTCCCTTAATGGGCTTCACCTGAGGCCTATCAATGGGAGGGGGAAGATCTTTAACTCAAATTACAAAAGGACCTGACAAACTGAAAGGTTTATGACATGTCCACTGTGTCCCAGCCTTTGTGTTCATCCTTCATTGCCACAGAAGACTATGCCATCAGAGAAATGATGATATGACTTGCACTTGACTTTGTTTTGAGTGAAGGAGGGCTGTGCAACCTCACTTCTCCACCAAAGCCATCTGAATCCAGTGACCAGATATTCATCAGGATGACTGGAGATGACCCAGGATGCACTGGGGAGATCTTGGCCCCTTTAGACCAGAGAAGTTGAGAAAGGTTTACATGATCAGCTAAGTACATTTTTTGACCATTGAAAAGCATGGAGACACCAACAAAGAGAGAGTGTGATCTGCATGGATGATACCAACATAAATGAAATCAACATGCTCTTTAAAATATTATATTCTTGGCATCTCCACCTATGTCGAAAACTCCTTGAGGGCAGGGTTTGAATATTATTTAGATTTAGATTTCTGTCCGAGTCAAACACACAGCATCAGCACCCAATAAATGTCAGGGGAATTATATTGTTAATGGTATCACTCTCCTTTTGAAAGCCTAAATGAGCAAATTTATTTACAAATGTAAACAGTAGATGATACATTTCTGGGCTGTCTTTCAGCATGGAAATAATGCACTATCTTTATCCTAAGGGGCTGGCACACATGAATCATCACCCAACACTTTTTTTCAAGTTTCTCCTATAAAAGAGCAACCTTACCAAATCATCTGCTGACAGAGAGCCTTGAAAATGTCAGATGTTTAAGAGAAGTAAAAAGCTCTATCTCTATTTCAAACCCTCATTCTCACAGAATGCATCCTGACAATTACAGTAATCAAAAAAGGGACACCTCGCCATTCAATTGGTTAATAAGATCAGCCTGAGTTTGGATTTTGGACACAAAAGAGCATTTACATGATCCCTCACTACCCAGTTGGGAACAAGGCTTATCCATGAACAGGGTTTTCCAAAAAATGGTAACTTTCACATATGACCTAATGATATTTTTATACCAATAAATGATGCCATAATGCAACTATTCTATGAATTTTGCCATTACATATTTTTATGGAAATATCCAGAGCCAATATTGTACGAAGTTGTAATAAGTTTGCTTTCAACTTTCTTTCCTCATCCTTTCTATATTCACTTCTCTCTATATCCTAACCCAGGCTGACCAATGCCCTCATTAAACACCTTCAACCTTTCTTTATATAATCCTAAAAAAAACCAGTTAGCTGTGATGGCAACTCTTCCCTCAGGGTCCTGATCTATATCTGAGAAAATACTGCAGATTACAAGGTTAGAAAAGATGGCCTGTAAGACCCCTTCCTGAGCTATATCTAATCTTTGATTCTAAGGTATTCATGGTCATAAACAGTTCAATGTTCTGCCTCAGAATGGATGGTATTTACATCTTTTAGCAACTGCATTTAAAGCATTAACTCTAAGTAGTAGGCATAGTTGAAATTGCAGTTACCATGACAAGGAAAGTAAGCAAGGGATTTGGGCATTGGTGAGTACCTTTTTTAGCAGTCTTCAAGGGTCAAATGATACAATATTTATAAAGCACTGGGATATGGTTGCCATCATTCAGTCATTTCAGTCTGGTCTGACTCTTCGTGACCCCATTTGGGTTATTCTTGGCAAAGATCCTGGAGTGGTTCGCTATTCCTTTGCCAGCTTATTTCACAGATGAGGAAACTGAGGCAAACAGAGTTAAGAGACTTGCCCAGGATCACATGACTAGTAAGTGTCAGAGCTGGATTTGAATTCAGAAAGAGGATTCTCTCTGATTCCAGGCACTGGCATGCTATCCACTGAACCACCTAGCTGCCCCTGGCATATGGTAGGTGCTTAATACATGCTTGTTTATTTTCTTCCCCTTCCTTGATCTGCTTGCCTGCAATTTCTTGGACAGTCCTTTCAGCAAGTCAATATCTGTTCACCTTGACACTTTTTCCTGCTAATTATCTTCCGCACAATGTGTGTACACATCTTAAAAATATTCTTTAAGAGGAGTTCTTTTTCTGCATTTGGAGAGACCTTCTGATAGCAGTCTTTCATTTCCCTCATAAATTGTCAAGAATATTCTATAACTGATAGCTATGAAAATCACCTGAATGGGGTTTCGATTAGTCACGTGTTACTGATGAGAGCCCTGGCTAGCTCAAATGTCAGGAAGCCATTTTGTAGTTATTAACATTTCCCTCACAGCAATTCATTCATTTCTTTCTTGAACATGAAAATCAAAGTTGAAGTAGGAAAATATTGAGCCAACCTTTTAAAAAAAATTGTTCCTATTAGGACAGTGCCACCCCCACACTCATGGTAGAGAGAAAAGAAAATACATTAGCATTCAAATGTCAGCATGATTTTCAGTTTATATGTCAGTTAACATGATGATTGTAAATAATATCCCTGTTTATTCTCTATTTTAAATTGTTTAGAGATCCATTTTATGTTGGGGATGTAACAGATGATGTGCACGTCTGCATTCAAAGGCAAACCACACAGTTAACCAAGGAACAGCCTGTGCTTATCGGAGACCCAGAGACCCGTTGCTAAGTACCCACTATTTACAACTCCTGGCCCAATCTAATTCGATTGCTAGCCAGCTGTAGTCTGAGACAGCTGATCATCTCCTAGGAAAATCAACCTACAGAAAATGGAGGCCAGATCTGTACAGATACTTTAAGGTGATCCAGACCAATGGAGAGAGCACAACTCCTATCAGCATGGAGAATTGATGATACCCAAACAAACTGACAGGAGCTAATTTTGTCCTGGTTTTGAGCTGCCAAACAGCATTTGGACCATGCTCTTATATTCACACCCTCCTTTGTGGGGCTATATTCTTGTTCTTTTATGTCCATCTGGTATCCTTCAGATAGCTTGACCATCTTTTTTTTAGGGAAGTTCAGGACTAACTAATAAGGAAGGAAACCATTAAATGCATCACTGCCGGCCAGATCTTGTCCTCCTGACTCTGATCACCACAGCTACCATATGAAATCTCCAGGGAAGGAACTGTCTGTACTTTGAATTTTTTTTAAAAACCTGAGGCTAAACATATAATATTTTATTCTTCAGGACTGTCAGGGACTGCAAAATGGGCATAGGTAAAAACAAAAACAAAATTATTTAAGTTTTTTCGGATGATAAATGATATGATTTATGCAAATCAATTACTTCCAAAAAGCCACAGTTCAATCAGTCATTTTACTTCCTCTACTAAAGCAATACCCGGACTTCTTGCTAGATGATATCTGTTAGTTGCCATGGATAGGGGGGAAAAATACTATCACCTGGTAGCTGATTTTCTGGTAATGAGAAACAAATCAATTAACAAAAGGCAGAGGTGGCAATAATTTCTAAACGATGTCTTTTAACTACGGTAATAACTAGAATTTCAGCTATTCAATAAAGTAATAACATCTACCAGAAGTCTTCCATCCTACAAAGGTAATCTCCCTTTGCCTTCTACAAAGCTTGATGCCAAGGAAAATTTCCTTATAATTGGAAAGATTCCAAAATGGGCTGTGTTGCTTTGGGGAGAGGGTGATGCTGCTGCCGGTGGTATTGGTGGTGGTGAATTCCCCTCACTTGAAGTCTTCAGCGTATGACTAATTGTTGGGATGCTTTTGAGGATTGGATTAGGTGATCTTACAACACTGAGGTTCAGTGAAATACTCAAAGGTTAAAGAATCTTAGAGGAAAAAACCTTCTGTCCTCAATGGACCCAGAAACTCCAAAGGAGCTAACCTCACGTTTAGAAGCCAAGAAAGATCTTTTCATTTGATTTGAGAGCATGGGGCTCTTGTGAATGTACCCTCAAATATGGACAAAAATTCTATACTCGATATTTCAGGAAGAAACCAGAAATGTTTCTTTTGAACTTATATTAAAGTATTTCTAAACAATTCTACTTATAATCTCAGGGATAACTAGAATTAGTCCATGCTTTTGAAAATTGATATAACAGGCCATTATAGAGTTACAGTTTACAATATTCTCAAACAATAGCTGTTCAGTCATTCAAGTCATGTCTGACTCTTCGTTACCTCATTTGCGTTTTCTTGGTAAAGATACTGGAGTCGTTTGCCATTTTCTTCTTTAACTCATTTTTTTTTTAATTTTTTTTTGACTTTATTTATTTATTTATTTAATTTTTTACATTCATTTTCACAAATTTTTTGGGTTCCCAATTTTCTCCCCTTTTATCCCCTCCCCCCACCCCAATACCCCAAGCAATCTAATTTTCCCTATCTCCAATCTGCCCTCTCTTCTGTCATCCCTCCCTTCTCTTGTCTCCATCTTCTCTTTTCTCCTGTAGGGCCAGATGACTTTCTATTCCTCATTAACTGTATGTCTTCTTTCCTAGTTGCAACAACAATACTAAACAGTTGTTCCTAAAACTTTGAGTTCCAAATTCTCCCCATAACCTCCCTCCCCACCCATTCCCTTTGGGAAGGCAGGCAATTCAATATAGGCCATATCTGTGTAGCTTTGCAAATGACCTTTCTGATAGTCGTGTTGTGTAAGACTAACTGAATTACCCTCCATCCTAACCTGAACCTCATTGTTTCTCTTCTGTCTTTTGATCCTGTCCCTCCCCAAGTGTTGACTTCAGATTGCTCCCTCCTCCCTTTGCCCTTCCTTCCATCATGCCCCCTTGCAATATCTCTTTCTCCCCCACTTTCTTATACTGTAAGATAGGTTTTCATACCAAAATGAGTGTGCATTTCACTCCTTCGTTTAGTCAAATGTGATGAGGGTAAACTTCTTGGTTTTTTTTTTTTCTCAGCTCTCCTCTTTTTCCCTCCACTAAGAAAAACTCCTACCTGCCTCTTAAATGACATATAGTTACCCCCTTCCCTTTCCCTCTCTTTCCTCCCCCTACATTTCTCTCTCACCATTTACCTTAGTTTCTTTTAAGGTATGGTCCCATCCTATTCAGTTCAATCTGTGCTCTCTATCTCTGTATGTGTGTGTATGTGTGTATGTGTGTGCATGCGTGTACATGTGTATGTGTGGTCCCACCAACTACCCAGATACTGAAAAGTTTTAAGAGTTACAAATATTGTATTTCCCTGCAGGAATGTAAACAGTTCACTTCTGGTAAGTCCCTTAAGACTTCTCTTTGCTGTTTCCTTTTTCATGCTTCTTCTCATTCTTGTGTTTGAAAGTCAAATTTTCTTTTCAGCTCTGGTTTTTTCATCAAGAATGATTGAAAGTCCTCTGTTTCATTGAAAGACCATATTTTCCCTTGAAGTATTATACTCAGTTTAGCTGGGTAGGTGATTCTTGGTTTGAGTCCTAGTTCCTTTGCCTTCTGGAATATCCTATTCCACGCCCTTCGATCCCTTAATGTAGAAGCTGCTAGATCTTGAGTTATCCTGATTGTATTTCCACAGTACTGGAATTGTTTCTTTCTAGCTGCTTGCAAGATTTTTTCCTTGAGCTGGGAGTTCTGGAATTTTGCCACAATGTTCCTAGGAGTTTCTCTTTTTGGATCTCTTTCAGGTGGTGATCGATGGATTCTTTCAATACTTATTTTGCCCTCTGGTTGTAGAATCTCAGGGCAGTTTTCCTTGATAATTTCATGGAAGATGATGTCTAGGCTCTTTTTTTGATCATGAGTTTCAGGTAGTCCCATACTTTTTAAATTGTCTCTCCTGGATCTATTTTCCAGGTCAGTTGTTTTTCCCATGAGATATTTCACATTCTCTTCCATTTTTTCGTTCTTTTGGTTTTGTTTGGTGATTTCTTGGTTTCTCGTAAAGTCATTAGACTCCATCTGTTCCATTCTAATTTTGAGAGAACTATTAAATTCAGTGAGCTTTTGAGCCTCTTTTTCCATTTGGCTCATTCTGCTTTTGAAAGCATTCTTCTCCTCATTGGCTTTTTGAACCTCCTTTGCCAATTGGGTAAGCCTATTTTTCAAGGTGTTAATTTCCTCAGCATTTTTTTGGGTCTCCTTTACCAAGGTATTGACCTGATTTTCATACTTTTCTTGTATCTCTCTCATTTCTCTTCCCAGTTTTTCCTCCACCTGTCTAACTTGCTTTTCAAAATCCTTTTTGAGCTATTCCAGGGCCTGAGCCCACCCGCCACCCCCCTGGGGTGTCTGGGGTACTGAGGCCCCGCCCTCCACGTCTTTCCCTGATGGCAAGGATACATCCTCATCATCAGATCCGAAGGTCGGGATCATTTGAATTTGTTGGAAAAAACTCTCTATAGTCTTATTTTTCTTCCCTTTTCTAGGCATTTTCCCAGCCAGTTACTTGACTTCTGAGATTCCTTTCCACCCCCCCCGCCTGGATCTGCCCAGCTAGTGCTTGGCCTCTGAGATTTAAATGGGCTTTCCTCCTGCTGGCTGTCAATCAGTGAGCTTTAGTTCAGGTGCTGGGGTGGGGGCAGGGCCGCCTCCCAGACTCTGATCCCTCTGGGGCTTTATGCAGAGACTTTCAGGAATGGAGCGGGTCGGGGTGGGGTGGGGGGCCCACCTCCCAATCTCAGTTCACTTGGGGGCTTTGAGCAGAAGCCTTCAGTAATAGAGCAGGGTGGGGGCAGGGCCATCTCCCAGGCTCAGCTCTGTCAGGTTTTATGCGGGAATCTTCCGTAATGAAGATCCTGCCTGCTGCTGGGGGATTCCTGAGTCCCGGGCCGCTGCCGCCTCAGCCGCCGCCCACACCTCTGCCTCCGCCGCTTCCTGCCCCCGTCTCTGCCGCCGCCGCTTCCTCCCGAGGGGGCCCCAGTCACGGAGACGCCCTGCTTCCCCTCTCCTCCAGCCCGGCCTTCTTTCTCACTGACCTGTAGCTTCTGTGGGCGGAGGGACTTTCCCGGCTGCCGGAGCTTCTGTCTCTGAAGCCTGCTCCGATCAGCTTCTCTGGGGCCGCGACCAGGGCAGCGCTGGGGGTGGGGTCCACTTTCCGGGGCGCGCCGGACCCTGGGGACGGGTCTCCAGGGCTCCCCAGAATGGAAATCTCTTCCACTCTGCTTCTGCACACCTTGTATTGACCCAGAAGTTATGGGGGACTCTTTTTACATTAATTCTATGGGCTTTTGGTTTCGGAGCTCGTAAACGTGCGTCCTTCTACTCCGCCATCTTGGCTCCGCCCTCTTCTTTAACTCATTTTACAGATGAGGAAACTGAAGTCAACAGAGTTAAGTGACTTGCTCAGGGTCATACAGCTAGTGAGTGTCTAACCCTGAATTTGTACTCAGGAGGATGAGTCTTCCCGACTCCTGGCACTGTCTCCACTATGCCACCTAGCTACCCCCTTTTCAAACAATAGACAATATTCCAAAGTCAAGACCAAGCAAGTGACAGTCTCAGGATAATAATAACTTAAAATAGCACTGCTCCCTAGAGAATCCTTTTCCTAAAGGCTCTTTAACCACTCCTTCTAAGGTAAGAATTCTTACTTTTTGTGGATTCCATTGGCAGTCTGGGGTTGCATCCCTTTTCAGAATAATGTCTTAAAATGCATACCATAAAATGCATAGGGCTAAAAAGGAAACCATGTATATGGAAAGATAGTTATCGAAATATTTTCAAAAGAAGCTCATATACCCCAGATTAAGAACCCTTTCTTTATTCGTTCTGCTTTGCATCTACTCAAAGGTGAACTCAAGAGATGCTTCCATTAACTAAAATAATCAAGGACTTTTTTTCTTCTTGTAGTCTCATTGCACTATTCTTGCTAAGATATGGGAAAATTGGGCATTGCTTTAAAGGGTCCCTTGTTCTGGTCTGCTCAACCCTCCCCCTCCCCCACAACTCCTTCATCTGAACTGAACTTTCACCCAGGTTACCCAAAGAAAGTGAGTAGGCATTTGGGGAAAAGAGAAAAAAGATTTAGTGCAGAGTCATATTTTTCTCTAAGTTTGATTAAGTGCTAAAAAGGTTTCTCATTCAGGCAGAACCAAGGACTTGAGACTGAAGAAATAATATTTCTGAATGTAAGAGGAGCTTGGCAAGCTTTCACTCAGGGATAAACCAACCAATCGAATTAGGAGATGTTTACAAAGGAAGCACAAATCTAAATATTTTATCTCCAAAGGGCTAATGTTGTTGACATAACTAATCAGTCAGAGCACAGTGGAAAGATCCCTGCACTTAGAGTCACAAAGAACTGAGTTCAAATCTGGATTCAAATACTTACTATCAATTAATACCTTTTTGATCAATAACATTTTTAACCACCTATTATGTGCTAGGCACCGTGCTGGCTCTCTGATCCTGGGCAAGTCATTTAGCCTCTTTCTACCTCACTTTCCTTTACTGTAAAATAGACATAATAATAAAATACTTCCCAGAGTTTATTGTGAAAATCAAATGAGATAACATTTTTAAGGAACTTAACATAGGACCTGGCACATAGTACTACTCAACAAAGGTTTACCTGCTTTCTTCAGAGGAACAAATGACAACTTCAAACAAACAGGGCGACTTTCATCGCAAATAGTAATAATAACTTGTGAATATAATGAAAATAGCTCCCTTAATTTATAGTTTGAAGATTCCTACAATATTGAAATCTCACTGTTGTAATATAGCTAATCTAGCTACCCTATACTTTGGAAAACCGGCATTCATTCATTATGCTTTTAAAAAGTAAATAAATAGATTTTACAATGCTTCTTGGAGTCAGATGACCCAAGATGGTGTCATGACTCTGTGCCATTTACTAAATATGTAACAACGAATGTATCCTTCAACTTCTCAAACCACAGTTCCCTCAACAACGACAAAATGCAAATAGTGATTCTTGTGCTATACAATTCCACAAGGTTATTGTGAGAAAAACACTAAAAGCTCTTTAATAATGTGCTCTATTTTCATTAATCTTATTAGCACTTGCCTTCATCATTATTCAAATTGTAAGGAATGGGTTAAGAAGAAATAACTCCGTGAGAAGTGAACGTTTTGTAAATTTGCATGAAACTTTTTTGAAATTTAAAATTTTATTTTCCCCGATCATCCCAATATCTCCATAAGTCTTCAGAGGGACCCCTGGTAAGCAAGGAGCATCCCTGCTTTCTTTTTCAGTTTTACTGACATGTTTTGTTATTAAATTTCAAACATTTAAGATGATTCCTACCCTTGGAGAGGTGTCTTATAACACAGTAAAATAATGCAGAAAAACTGACAATACTGTGACTTCACCTAAAAATATATGCAATATTACATATCACACCACCTTCATATTTTAAACAGTTTTTAATTAAAAGAAAATCTATATTTTCTTCCTCTCAATCTCTCCTCTTGAAATAAAGAAGAAAAAAAACACATTTCCTACAGCAAATACACATAATTAAGCAAAACAAATTCCTTCATTGACTATATATGAACATCTACATTTATGTGAATGTAAACATATGGTACAATGAATAGAGTGCTGGGCCAGTAGTCAGGAAGACTCTTCTTGCTGAGTTCAAATCTAGCCTCAGACACTTACTAGTCATGTGTCCCAGGGAAAGTCACTTCACCTATTCGTCTCAGTTTTCTCATCTGTAAAATGGACTGGAGAAGGAAAGGGCAAACTACTCCAGTATATTTGCCAGGAACACCCCTAAATGAGGTAAGTAAGAATTGGAAATGACTAAAACGACTGACCAACAAATATGTTTGTATATGCATGCACACACAGAGGTACGCACATGTATATATGTATGTGTGTATATTTACACACATATTTGTGTACATACATATATGTGTATAAATTCTACACCGTACATCTAGCACTTGTCTATGAGGCCATAGTCTGTCTGTTTTATCATCATTCTTCTTCATGATGGTCATATTGATCTTAATTCTTAGAGATTTCAAGTTGTTTAACTTTACAGTGTTGTTATGTAAACTGTTCTCTTGGTTTCTGCTCATCTTGAGTAGTATCTGCTCACCTAATTTCTCACTGGTTTACAAAAGTCTTCAAAATTGTTTCTTTTTTCAAATATTGATGTTATAAACTTATATTTTTTCTTAGTTCATTCTGCATCAGTTTGTATAAGCTACTGAGATGAGGAAGGACTCACTGTTAGATAGAAACCATTGGGAAAATTGGATTGCAATGTGGAGGGAATTAAATTAAAATTAAACCTCTTAAATATTATACCAAGCTAAGCTTAAAATGGACACATGATCTATACATAAAATGTCACATCATAAACAAATTAAAGAAACATGGAAAAAATTACCTATCATCTCTGGAGAGAAGAAAAGTTCATGATAATAATAAAAGGCAAAGTAAATAATTTTTATTACATTGAATTTTTCAAAAATTTTCAGAAACCAAACTAAGATTAAAAGGGAAACAACTCAGAAAATGCCTGCTGGACTTGAACTCCAGTCATTGAAACACTCAAGTGAATTCTTTTACATAGTTCATTCTCTGGGAATCATACACACCCCCATAGCCACACACTGCCCCACCCCAACACACACACCAATCATATTATTGATTACTAGAAAGAGAGAATATATCTTTAATTTTGGTAGTGTGTTGCTAACATTGACTGCCATATGTAATCACAATTTTATCATTTTTCCATTTTGACTTTATTTACATTTTTGTCTTTACTTGATTCCTGTTCTCCTAATTCTGCTTTCTTCCCTGAATCATTGCATACAAGTCTTCACATGCTCCTTGGAATTCCTTATTCAGTATTCCTCATAGTATAGTAATATTCTGTTTTATTCATGTATCTTAATTTGTTTAGCCATTTCCCATGTGTTAGACACATATTTTGTTTCCAATTAAAAATTTTTTTTAAATTATGCTCCTATAAACAACATTGTACACATTGGTCTTTTCTGATTGGTACTGTGGAAATAACACTAGATTTGCAGTCAGAGTTCCCAGATAGGAATCCCAATTGCCATTATGTCACTTACTTTGAGTGGGTAATTCATTGTCTTTGGATCTTTAGTTCCTCATCATTAAAATGAAGATGTGATCCCCAAGGTTCTTACAGTTCTGTATTAATGAAACCTCTCTGAGTTATTGTCCTAGGAGTAGGGTAATGGATTAAAAAAATTAATGACTTTTCTTGCATAATTCCACATTGATTTCCATAATGGCTGACCAGTCCATAGCTCAAGCAACAATGAATTTTTTCAGTCATTTTTTCAGCCATGTCTGACTCTTCATGACCCCATTTGGGATTTTCTTAGCAAAGATAATGAAGTGATTTGCCTTTTCTTTCTTCAGCTTATTTTACAGAAGAGGAAACTGAGGCAAACAGAGTTAAGAGACTTGCCGAGAATCCACTAGTAAATGTTGTCTTAGACCACATTTGAAATCAAGAAAAAGAGTCTTCTCAACTTCAGGCCTGGTACTCTATCTACTATACCAGGTAAGTGTCCTAACAATGAACCATTCTACTACTAGGCAAATCCCCCAAGGAGGCCAATGTACAAAAGAAAGACTCCAAGCTATTTATAATAGCACTTTTTGTATGGTTTCCATGAGTGGAAAGGTTGAACTAGATAATCTGCAACTCTCTGCTTCTAGGACTTGACCTAGTACTGATCCCTGAACAACAGATGACCCTCTCCTCTTGATATGGGGACCTGCCAAAAGAATGCCACTCAATGTCTCCATAGGCCAGAAGTAGGACTTTGAAGCAGCTGCTTTGGTAACATTTGCTCTTAGCTAAAGCAGTATAATAGACAACCTTCATTTAATATTTTTTTTTTTGCCTACAATCATCACTTTGAAAGATAGTTTAAAAAAAGAAATTTCTTCCCTATAGAATATCACATGATTGTGTTTCAATGTTCACAAAAATGGATATCAAAGAGAAAATATCTGTGGTTTGTCACATAAATTCAAGCTCCTGTGGAAAAATCACAGGATTAGTTAGTCATCAGGAGGTCTCGCTTCTTATCATATTTCTGCTGTAATTCAACATGCAACTTGGAGGAAGGAATTTAACCTCTGTGCTTCAGTTGACATCCATCAAATGGGAGTAATGACACCTGCCCTGATGTTTGGGAAATCAGATGAGATAATCATTGTGAAAGAGTTTTGAAAAGTTAAAAGCATAATAATA
Source organism: Bettongia penicillata ogilbyi (assembly GCA_023548195.1). Taxonomy (NCBI): domain Eukaryota; kingdom Metazoa; phylum Chordata; class Mammalia; order Diprotodontia; family Potoroidae; genus Bettongia; species Bettongia penicillata. The sequence continues at coordinate 270,433 of JAJHZJ010000149.1, forward strand.
GTAATGGAATGTTATTATTATCATGTATTTCTATAGCAACTTAAATAAGTAATAACCTTTGACATTCAACCAACACATATTAAATACCTGTATACAAAGAACTTTGTTAATGACTCATATCTGACTCTTTGGATTTTCTTGGCAGAGATATTGGAATGGTTAACCATTTCCTTGTCCAGTTCATTTTACAGATTAGGGAATTTGGGCAAATAGGGTTAAATGTACTTACCCAGGCTCACATAGTAAGTGTCTGAGGCTGAATTTGAACTCAGGAAGATGAGTCCTCTTGATTGGAGACCTGGCACTCTATTCACTGATCCACCTAGCTGCTCATATACAAAGAACTAGAAGAGCTAAATAGAATTTAGATAAAATAGGCATGGAGTTTATAGTCTAACAAGGAGATGATACATATCTAGACCTAATTTAAGAAATAACAGTGTAAATAGTTGAATCAGATCCCATGAGGAAGATCATTACTGGCAAGGGTATGAAAGAAGACTTCACAGAGAAAGAAGCATTGAGTTGGACTTTAAATGATTATTTAAGTTGTGAAGAAGTAGAAGGAGGACATTCCAGGATTAGGGAACAGTGTGAGCCAAGGTACAATACACAGAGCTTGTGGAAGGAAACAGCATGAACAAAGCTAGAATGGTTGGGTAGTAGCAAGAAGTGGATGACCTTGAATGCCAGGCAATGTCATTTGAAGTTGACCATAGTAGGCTACAAGAGACCACTAAAGCTTTTTTAGCATAGGAATGGCATGAGCAGATCCAGGTATAAGAAGATTACACTGTCAGTGAGGAAGAATTAGAGCAGGGGACCATTCACATCAGAGGTTTCCAGCTGGAATGAATATTAGAGAGCTTCTCTAGTCTAAAACTCTTATTTCACAGAGGAAGAAACCAAGGCTCAGAAAAGATAAGCCATTAGCCCAAGGTAACAAAGGTAATAAAAAGGATACTCTGGATTCAAACCTGAATTATACTCTGGATTCAAATCTGATTAAAAATGTATGTTTTTTCCCCCTTTCTAAAAATTCTCTATGATCTTTTTTCTTTTTTGGTAGGAAATTAACCTATTACCTAGAAACCTTGTAAATAAACTAATCACAAACATTTCAAGACATGAAGAAGACTAGTGAAGATAACTGTGCAAGAAATTGAACTTCTGATCTACATTTAGAAGAAATATTTCTTCAATCTATATATGTACATATAAATATCTATAACTAGATAGATCTAGATATGTCCCCCCACACACACTTCATCCCCCCCTTTGGATGAGGATAAGCTCCTTGAGGGAAAGAGCTCCATTGCTTAACATAGTGTCTGACATATAGTAGGCACTTAATAAATGTTTGTTGGATTGTATTGGATATATATATGCATACTTGAAAAGAGAGAAACATTTAATTCCATACATATATGTACCTATGTGTTCTTTAATAAGATAGTGTTACATTATGCTATTTATGTCTCCTTCCTCTCCTCTTTCTTGATTGTGTACACCTTGAAAACTTCTTAAGTGATGCTTTTTTCTATGTTTACCACTATCTAACACACTTCCCCACGCCCTTAGCAGAAACCCTTCTTTCTAGCAAACGAATCATGAAGCACAACACACTCCTTAACCAGAGCTGCTTATATTGAGCAGATCACAGGTCCAATAGTATTTGGGCGGGTGGGGTTCGGGGTACCCAGTAGAGAAGTAATAACTAAATAAGTGAAAGTGTCTAGGTACTTAAATGTTATTGATTAACTCATTGAAGTATCTGCAACTGTTTGTCACATGAGGGAGAAAAGCTTACCTATTTTTACTTTGTAACATTTTTACGCTATTTTACCTTGTAACATTTCCTGAAGAGTTCTAAAATGGCCTTATCTTCTTCAGTTTGGACAATTAAAGATGAATGATCTATTTGGACAGAAAAGCCTTCTCAATAATTCCTAGGTAGAGATGAGTCATTCTGAAGTAGGAAGATGCTACACATTGCATACATGCCCACAGGGACCCGACAGAAAGATTCTCACTGAATCTAAATGCACTGAGGTACTGCCTGTGTGTTGCTTGGCAAAGCATAGGGTTATAAATTTGGGTATGAAAGGCACCTTGTCACTGTTGTTCAGTTATGTCTGGCTCTTCAGGACCTGGTGGACCATACTGCAAGTTAATATTGTCAATGAGGTTTTCTTGGCAAAGATACTAGAGTGGTTTGCCATTTCCTTTTCTAGTAGATTAAGGTAAACAAAGGTTAATAATGACTTACCCAAGGTCCCACAGCTAGGAAGTGTGTGAGGTCAGATTTAAACTCAGGTCTTCTTGACTCCAGTACTCTATCCACAGAGCCATTTAACTGCCTACTAGGCAAATAGAGGTTAAGTGACTTGCTCAGGGTCAGACAGCTAGCAAGTGTCTAATGTTGAATTTGAACTCAAGTCTTCCTGACTTCAGGCCCAGAACTCTATCTTCAAGGCCCTCTAACTACCTCAGGTCCAACCCTCTCTACCTCATTTTACAGATAAGGAAACTGATGTTGAAAGGTTAATCAATCAGGGAGACCCTAGCTGACTGACAGATCACCAGAAGAATAAAAGATCAGGGGGAAAAAAGATCGGTTAGGGACTTTATTTTTCTTCTCCTCATACCATGGAATCAACATGTCTGTATAGGTTTACAGGCATTATTTATAGACCCCTATATCATAGACCCCTTTGGAGTTCTACTGATACCTATAGACCATTCTCATAATATTTTAAAATACACAAAATAAAGCACATGAGATTATGAAGGAAATCAACTATATTGAAATGAAGATGTAATATTTTTCCCATCTAAGTTCATAGATCCCTGAAATCTATCCATGGTCCTCTCTATGGACCCTGGGTTAAGAACATCTGTTTTGGAGATGGACAGAAATTTTGGAATCTCCCTTCTCTCTATAACAAGAAGTAAAGGTAGGCCCCTGGCAAATAGAAGAACTCAGTTTTGGTTAAGGGAGGGGGGAAGATACACACAAAAAAATGATGGAGGCCCTCAGGATAAATACAGCATAATACCTAATTTCGTATTTAGCCTTGCTGAGAAATATTTTAAAACTTTTATTTTGAGGTTCAGAAGGTTCAGAAGAAATATTTTCTTGAATTTAAAAATAAAACAAAACTTTAGCCTTATAGCTAGTACTTGAAGCCAGTTTTTCATTACTCTAGAAGCCAGCTGCCTGGGTCTCAACTATAGATCTTGCACATAGTAGGCTCTTGATAAATGCTTGTTGAATTGAATTTACATAACATTGGAGAAATGCATCACAAATCAAAATGTCTTAGGCCTATTAGAAGTTCAAAAAGCCTCATAGTCTGCTAAAACTGTGGAGATCAATGAAAAGCTTAGGAGATTGAACCGAGAGAGGAAGCATCCAATTTTCAAGAAATACGGTTGTGTTCGACTTACTATTTTAATAAGGTATGGATGACCTAGCCAAGCTGGGTGAAGTAAGGTTCTCTGAAGTATCAAGGTATCCAATGTTCCCCTGATCTTTAGAGATAAACTGGTTTCGATTGAAAGAAGAAACAACAAAATTATAGCTACAGGTGATATGGTGCATTCTTTCAAATGAGATCTACAGTTGTTTCTTAATGGTTTTGAAGCATGAAGAGATTAGCTCAGAATTTTCCTGTGTTCTTTTTATAGGAGTATCCCTAATTTCATTCAGGGAATGATTTGATTTTAGGCCAGTGTCTACTAGTTTGAATACTCCCCTTATTCAAGGGTATGCTGGTAAATGTTTAACAACCAGGTCTCCAAAAATGTATGACAATTTAAAGATTATTCTACATTTTCTCCATCACTTTCTTAAATTTAAACAATCAACAAAACAATAGAGCAAATACTGATTTCTAGTATTTGCTAATTTCTGAAGTGTTAATGCTCACAGTGAAAATTTAACAGTTATGAGCTAGTAGAAGCAGGCTCCAACAGTAGACTCTCCTGCTTATCCACCAAGCCCAGCCTATATTCTACAGTTATATAACAACTTCACTCCTGCCTCAGAGGAACTTCCATATTGAGAATGTAACTCACATTCTTGCTTTTATGCTTTTTTCCCCTTTAGGAACTTAAAACTCAATGATACTTCTTACCAAACTCTTTTGGGCAGTGAGATCCAGAGCCAAGATTTGCACAGCCTCTGAGGTTTATTGCTGAGTGTCCTAGACCAAGATGACCTGAGGACAAATGGCATTATTTCTTTGTACCATTAATGAGTCATTTGCTTTGTCTCCTCCAGAGAGCCTTACCTGAATGTTAAAATCATAGACTTGGAATTGGAAAGAATTTAGAGTCCATCTCCTCCAATTTACAAATAAAGAAATTGCACCAAAGGAGTGAAGCGACTTGTCTGAGGTCATACAGGAAATGATACAGCCAAGATTCAAATTCAAGTCTCATGACTCCACACTCTCTGCCTCAGGCTGGAAGAAGCTTCCCATCTTGGATGTCATAAGTACTTCCTAAGACTATTTCTATAATCTATTTCATTTTACAGTTATCATACAAGGTTGGGTTTGTTTTGTTTGTTTTGAGGGAGGGAGATCTTGTAGTACCTGAAGGAAAAACTGAGACAATTGTGCGTCAGTGAATAAATACTTATTAAGCACCTACTGTGTGCCAGGTACAGTGCTAAGAAAGGCAAAAGATAGCCCCCGCTCTCAAAGATCTCACAATCTCAATGGAGGAAACAAGATGCAAAAGGCTTTATACAACAAGCTATATAAACAGCAAAGGCACTAGAATTAAGAGGGATCAGGAACAATTAGATAAAGTTGGGATTTTAACTGGAAATTGAAGGAAGTCAAGGAATCCTGGAGGTGGAGATGAGGAAGGAGAATATTCCAGGTATGGGGGGACAGCTAGTGAATACAAGGGAGATGGATAAAATAATAATCCTGATAAAAAACTCAGCTACATTTTTTCTATATCCCTTCTTTTATAGAGGAAAAAAAGAAAATCAGAAATAATGCTTACCCTGATAGCCACAACAAGGTATACACACAAACACACATACACGCATGCACATGTGTGTAAATAATCTCATCATTAACAAAGCAATTGCTATGAGACATAGATGATATATGGTAATAATAATAATTGTTGTTTCATCTTTTCCAACTCCTTGTGACTCTGTTTGGGGTTTTCTTGGCAAAGATACTAGAGTGGTTTGCTCTTTCTTTCTCTACCTCATTTTACAGATTGAGAAAGTGACTTGCCTAGGGTCCCAGAGCTAGTAAGTGTCTGAGGCCAGATATGAACTCATGAAGATGAGTCGCTCTATCCACCGTGCGACTTATCTGCCCTCAATAATAACCAGAATATTTATATAGTGCCTTAAGGCTTACAAAAGAACTTTACATGCATAATCTCATTTCATCCTCACAATTACCCTAGAACAGACAGTTAAAACAGGATGGAGTTGAAATATAACACAGGCCATTAACTAGAGAATGAAACATCTGTTCAAAAAGGACACAGGACACAGGGAGTTTTTGCACACCTATGCACTGCTATACTTCTTGTCCACTTAGCCAATACAGCAATCTTGGATGGCTTAAAACCAATATTGAGTTAGGTTCAAAGAAAATTAAAATCCATTTTCAACCTGACTTATGGGTTTATCAGTTTTGAAACTGATAACTCTCTCCATCCATAGAGAACAACAGTTCTTTTTGAAGATTATTATCTTAAGAGAGTTGTAAGAGGCACAAAGAGGTTAACTGAATTTTCTAACATCATACAGTTATTATGTGGCAGAGACAAGACTTGAACCTATATCTTCCAGACTCCAAGATGGGGCCTCTTATTCACTACCAGGAAGCTAGAATGATTATTTCATTTTTACATATGTACTTGTCTTCCACTGCATCCTGGACCATCTCCAATTATCCTGATCTCTATCTTGTCACTGGACCTAGATGGTTCTAGAGGAGAAAGTGAGGCTGGTGACTTTGCCCCACCCACCCTCCCTGTGATCCAACCCACTTGCCAGTCCTGGAATCATCTTCCTGATGTCATGGTCCTCTTGGAGAACTAGAACAAAGGATAAACCACAGCCTGCCCTTGTCCCATCCCCTACTAGAAGAGGAGCCCCCATGCAGGCAAGGAGGATGTCTGATTTGTTTTCCTCCTTCCTTTTCTCACCCCTTCCCTGATGCACAGGGCCAGACATAATCAATTGTGGCTGAAAGAGTGAATGCAGTATTTTTGTTTCCCTTTTTTTCTATCCTCTTTATGCTGATTAGTTCTGTCTGTTCAAGGCAGTACTTGTCTGTCATTTCTGTTTCTCTTTGCAGGATAATCTAAGATAACACAGAGAAAAATTTAAAAACTGATCATAATAACAGTTAACATGTATATAGGTTTACTGTATGCCAGGCACTGTGTTAAGGTCTTTACAATTTTTATCTCATTTAAGCCTCACAACAACTCTGAGACATAAATGCTATTTTTATCCCCATTTTACAGATAAGGAAACTGAGGTAAACAGAGGTGAAGTGACTTGTCCAGGGTCACTGTGTCACCTCGCTACCAGCAGTAGAAGTAGCAATAATAGCTCCCAGTTACATAGACTGATGGTAAGGCAGTGGTACTGGGCAGTAACTGAAGCACTGAATCTAGGCTCAGAGGATTTAGGTTCAGATCCTGAGCCTGCCACTCACTACTTGTATCACATTGGGGCAAGTTACTAACTCGCTAGACCATGCCTTCCTCATTGAGAAAATTAGAGAGCTTGGATGAGACAATCTCTAAGCTTCCCTCCAGCTCTCAATCAGTTATTCACTCAATACATATTTGTTGAGTCTTTTGTCTTAGACTTGGCAGGCAATGGGATGCATGCTCTCTCTCCTCTGCCACTAGTGGTGCCTGGGCTTCTGCCAATAGATTTGCACCCTCTGCCCCCTACTCACTCAACACTCCCACAGTGAAGTTCAGGAAGGCTGCTAAAAATCAGGATGAGCCAAAGAAAGTGGCTCATCCCCCCAAAATGATAGAAGAAAGTGAGGAGAACATGTTAGAAGACAAAAAAGAAAGCAGTGGAGAAGAAGTAGTGGTCCCTCAGATGAAGGGCAAAAATGACTGCACATGTATAAACTACATCAAATTGTTTGCCTTCTCAATGAGGAAAGGGGACAGAGAGATAGAATTCAAAATTTTGAAAAAAACAATAAAATTGTTTTTACATGTAATTGAGGGAAAAAAGGAGGAGGAAGAGGAGAGGAAGAAGAAGAGGAGGAGGAGGAAGAAGAAGAAGAGGAAGGAGGAGAAGAAAAAGAAAGAGAAGAAGGAAAAGATGGAGAAGAGGAAAAAGAAGAGGAGGAAGAAGAAGAAGAAGAAGAAGAAGAAGAAGAAGAAGAAGAAGAAGAAGAAGAAGAAGAAGAAGGAGGAGGAGGAGGAGGAGGAGGAGGAGAAGGAGGAGGAGGAAGAGGAAGGAGAGGAGGAGGAGAAGGAGGAGAAGGGGAAGAAGAAGAAGAGGAAGAAGAAGGGGAAGGAGGAGAAGAAGAAGAAAAAGGAGAAGAAAAAGAAGAAGGCTATGACTGCACCAGCAAAGAAGGTACCACCAGCCAAAAAAACTGTTGTTGCCACCAAGCCTGCCAAGAAAATAGTCATGATTCCTGGTAAGAAGGCAGCCATGGCCCTGGCAAGAAAGTGGCTACCATAGCCAAAGCTGTCATCACACCAGGCAAGGAGGGAGACACCCTAGTTAAAGCAATATCCACCCCATCACCAAAGGGACAGAAAATGAGAAGAATGCCAAGAAAGGAGACTGAGTCTGAGGAAGAGGACAGGGAAGATGAGGAGCATGAAGATTCTGAGCCACCCAAAGACAAACTGGGAGGAGTTCCAATCAAACATGACTCTGAGGGTGAGGAGGAAGATGATAGTGTTGAGGCTGAGGAGGATGAGGAGGATGCTGAAGAAGAAACTATGGATACTGCACCTGCCAAATAGAAGGCTGCTTCTGGGAAAGCCTTCCCTGGGAAAGCTGAGAAAGCCAAGGAATCAGAGGAGGAGAAGGAAGAGGACGTGCCCATCAAAGAAGCACCAGGGAAGAGGAAATGGGCAAACAGAAAGCCCCCAAACCCAAGAAACAAACTGGAACCTGAATATCTACTAATTTCAGTCTCTTCATGGGTCACCTTGAACTTCAACCAAACTGCTTCTGAGATAGGAAGCCTATAGTCTAATCATTGATAAAGCTTCTGAGGACATGCCACACACAGGGGGAAGAAGAGGTCTTCTTAGAAAAACTTGGATGACATTTCAAGGAAGAAAGTGTGATGGTTTTGACCAGATAGGTTTTCAATATAAACTGTTTGCAGGGACAGGTGATAAATATAGAAATTAACCTTTTGTCTATGAATTGTCTTGAGTTCATAATGCTATACTATCCTATATGCAAAGCCATTTTTCCCACAAATATTTGTGGTGGTTTTTTTGTTTCACTTTTATGCTTTTTTTTGGCTACAAAGAAAAAAAAATTTTCTCATAAAAAAAAAAACATTTATTAAGTGCCTACTATGTGCCAGGCACTATGCTAAGTGTGGGAAATAAAGTAAGAGGCAAAAATAAGTCCCTATAATCAAGGAGAGAACAAATACAATCTAAAGATCCTATAACCTCTGACATTTTAATTATCATCTTCCCTTAGACATGGGAGAGAGGCATAAAAATAATATGTATTACTATTCACATTTTAGCAGTGTGCATAGAGTTCCAAGTGATTTTCCTACAGTCACACCTCTTTTAAGTGGTGGATTGGGACTTGTACCTAGCTCTTCTGATAATGAGTCCTATGTTTCTCTGTAAATTGAAGTTCATTTTTGGAAAAATAGTGTTTAATTTTGAGGGATGGGGAGCGGTGGACCAGACTTGTGATTTTTCCAAAGAGGAAATGTCTCCTACCCATGTGGATACAGCTCCCCTGAGATTTATCATCTTAGAGAGTTGCCTGGAAGGATGGTTAAGAGCCTTGCTCAGGTTCACATCGCCTATATGGGTCTGAAGCAGGGCTTCCTGATTCTGATTGGCTCTCTATTCCAGCAGCCTACTGAACACTTTATTCTTTATAGCTACCACAGAGTAAAGACTTAGTTCTATACCCCTTAGTAACTTTTCATAGAAAATAGTGTTGTTGTCCTTATAACCTGGTTAAAGAAAAACTTCAGCTGAACTTACAAACTTAAATACAAGCAAATAAACACATCACCCTATGATATTCAATAATGCAGGTGAAGTATCCTACCCAGGACTTTGAGATTTTTGAGTGGGAAAAAAAAGAATATTGGTCTGCTTCCTAATGAAATACATGAGCCAGAAAATAATTGTTTTCTACCAACGGGTATTGTGTAGGAGTTTTAAAATTGCTTCATTGATTTTAGCCAATATGCAGTTTCCACACAGAGCTCAATAATTGCATAGAAATGGAGATCTGAGAAGAAAAAACAAAAGCATCTCTTTAGGGTGAGGCAATTTATGGATTTTTCTCTTGAATGGCAGATGCTGAGAGTCTGGCCTGATCCAGTTAGAAGATTGCTCCATATGGCCAGAAGTACATCTCCGTCCCCAAATTATTCGCTTCATCAGTCGTTTTTAGGAATAGAAGTTGGCAAACCTCCTGAAGAACTAGAAATAGATCTGCATTAATTGACAAGCAGTCATCACAATATCTTCACTCAATTATGTAAATGATATATTTAGTACCCATAAAAATATGAACTCAACAAATATAGTAGTTTGAAAGGAGAAAATGGATTATTTTCTTTGTGACTTCTTGGAATCTCCAAGCACGACTAGGCGGTAGATCTCATTGCCAAGACATATGAACAGCAAAACTGAAAGACCTGGAGGGAGATTGGCAGAATGTTTTCACTTCAGATCACTTACCGCTCAAAATGAATTTCAACTGCCTTGAAGAAGAATAGACTTAGATAGTAATTTTAGTGTTATAAAGTCAATGTTTTATCTAACTGAATACAGTTGCTTCTCTGATTGAAGCTGGTTCCTTGGTGGATAATGTGAATCATTCATAAAATACAGAAAAGATCCTAGATTCCTGAAGACAATATCAGGGGGCATGAGAACACCAAAACTCAGATGGTGCTGATTTAGAGAGTGCTTGCAGTTCTTGCAGTGCCTCAGTAAAATAGAAACAATAGAACTTAACACTTAGCACTTAGTAAGCAAGAATAATTTATTGAAATTGGGAAGTGATCTGAATCTGATGATATCTGTGATGAGCCCCTCCCCACTCTGCCCCATCTGAATTATAGTCTTCTCCCCTAACCCTGACACTATCCTAACTTCTCATTTCTGTTATGGCACCAAAATCCTCCTAATCACCCAGGATCAAAATTTTGGCATCATCTTCAACAGACAGGCAGGCAAGGGAGCAGGATTTGGAATCAGAGATCATCACATCCATTCTTAACTCTGCTATCTTGACCTTGAGGAAGTCACTTCCACTTCACAGCCTTCAGTTTCTTCCTCTGTGAAAATGAGGTCAAACTGAGTGATCTTTAATGTTCCTTCCAACTCTATACCCTCTCATGCTATAGTTGTGTGGCTTTTTCCTCTCCATCACCTATTCCCAATCAATTTCCTATCTAATGAGTTTCGAAGTCCCAGTTGAATCTACATCCACGTTTGTCTCTCAGATCTATCCCCTTCTTTTCAATTATCCTCTTTGAGAATGGAAAGACAACAACACTATCACCATATTAGCAAGAGTTCATTATCTCACCTATTGGAATAAGCTCCTAATACCCACGCTTTCCATCTCTCCTCTCTCCAGCCCAATCCTTCATACAACTGATGAAATAATCTTTCTAACACACTGATATGAACACGTCACTTTCCTGAGTGGAAACACTCAGTGACTCCCTATTACCTATGAGGATAGCAAACTGTTTAACTTGGAAGTTAAGAGCATCCACAGTTGGGCTCCATCCAGGCTGTCTATCCAGTCTTCTTTCACAACCTTCCCCTTCACATACTTCATGTACAGTTAAATTGTTTTCTAATTTTAATAATAACTCGCATTTATATAGCCCTTTACTGTGGGAAAAGCACTTTATGTATGTTCTTATTTGTTTCTCACAAAACTCCATGAAATAGGGGCTTTCATCCTGATTTTACAGGTAAATAAGCAAAGTTTGAGAAAGGTTAAGTGATCTGTCCCAAGTCACACAAGCATCTGAGTCAGGATTCAAACTCAGGTCTTCCCAACTTCAAGTCTGACATTCTATCCACAATACCACCTAACTACCTCAGTCTCTCATCACTCTTCATTCCCACCGGTCATTTCCTCAAGTCTCTGAGGATGCACTCTGTCTCCTCAGGAGAGAGATTGGGATTCAGAGGTGAGGAAAGAAAGCATTCCATGCCTTGAGGGTAGCTGGGACAGTGCCTGGAGTCAGGAAATGGAATGGCATGAATGAGGAACACTATGTCAGTGTGTCTGGATCTTAGAATGTGTGGAGAGGAATAAGGTGTAAGATGACTAGACAGCAAGGGAGGGGCCAGGATGTAAAGGGCTTTCCATGCCACACGGGGTTTTGTATTTGATACTGGGGGTAATAGGGAGCCATGGGAGTTTGAGTAGATGACAGGGGTAGACTTAGACATTAAGATAATCACACGTTTCAGTTAGGCTCTTTTGTCTCAGTTCTCAGCTAACCCTTAGTCATTGAATGGGCACTGATTGCCTCAGACAAACTGAGACCTGGGAAAGGCCTTAATTCAGCAAAGTCAAGGTCACCCACTGCATCCTGATCCATTGCCAGTCATCTTGACTTTTGTCTTACCATTGGACTTCGATGACTCTGGAAGAGAGAGTGAGGATGACAACTTTGTGAAGCTCTGCCTCACTGAAATCCAATTCAAATGCAAGTTAAGACGTCACCCATGATGTCCTTGATCCTGCTCTAAAACAAGTACGAATAACAACAGCCAACAAGGTGCTTGACAGCTGAGTGGAGGTTGTAGGGAGAGACGTGAGGCAGAGAAACCAATCAGAAAGCTATTGCAAAAGTCCAAGAGAGAGGTGATGAGGGCTGGTAGAAGGCTGATGGCTATGTGACTGACTACGTGACCTACCTACCTTCTCTTCCAATGAGCAAACCCTAAGCTGTAATTACTTGTACCTGCCACAAGGTGTCACATGTCATTCAGGGGAGCCTGAGGACCATATGTCCATATTCTCTCAACTTCGCAAAGACTCCCCTAGATGTTCATTAACCAGCCACATGTAAGGGAAGGTGCTGTGTTTTATTCAGTCATATCTGATTCTTCATGACCCCATTTGGAGTTTTCTTGGCAAAGATACTGAAGTAATTTGATATTTCCTTCTCTAGTTCATCTTATAAATGAGGAAACAGGCTTAAGTGACTTATCCAAGGTCACACAGGTAGTTAGTTTCTGCAGCTGGATTTGAACTCAGGTTTTCCTGACTCTAGGCCCAGCATTCTATCCATTATACCACCTATCTGCTGCTTTATTTGTCTCTTTGACATGACAGTGAGCCCACCATTTATAAAGATTTTGTGCTTGATTGACTGAGATGATTCAGCTTCAAACCATAGCAATTCACAGTCAGACATTCCATTGCAAGCCTTCAAAGACTACAGGCCACTTCTCGATAAAACTTGCTAAAGCAAACTACAGCAATGCCCATATGACTCTCAAACATCTGGTCCATCCAACTCCTAGTTCAGTCAATGCTTGGTGTTTGGGATTGTGGAGATAGAAGGTCTCTCTCTCTCTGGTTGCATTTTGGACATAACTGGCTACCTCCTGGAGATGCTATAAATGAGGTACAGTTTACACCAGCTGGCCCCTAAGGTCCCTTCCAACTCTGACATTCTGTGACTCAGCTGACTGCCTGTGTTGGCAGACAAAGCTTGAGAAGTCTGGAAAATCAGGCAGGTGGTCCATCTTAGGTATGAATTTAATGTATATGAGGTTAATCTTGGAGGCACTAGGATCTGGACTGTAAGTGGGCTTGTATGCCAGGCCTTTTTGAGGCACTAACAAAATGAACAAATCATTTTATTTCTCTGCGCTTCATAGGAACCTAGATTTAGGACTAGAAGGGACCTTAGAGGTACTCTAGTCCCCTGCATGTTACAGATGAGGAAAAAAGAGACCCAGGCCACGGCTTGTCAAAGGTTACTAGGGTCATTAGCATCAGAGATGGAATTTGGACCTATTTTCTATGACTCCAAAGAAAATAGTTTTCCCCCAGTATATTAGGCTACCTGCATTTCCTCATTAGATTATCTAAGATCTCTTCCAAGCACTGTGAGTGCTTGGTTCATCTGACTATGGATTAATTGTGCATAATTCTTCACTTTGGACATAACCAGCTCCAGACCTTTGATTTCATTGGTGTAGGGAATTCCCAGTGTGGAAACTTCCTCTCCTTGATAGAGATCAGCATCTCTCCTGTAATGTGTTGTGCCTAAGACTTAGGCAGTTGTCTGTGGACAATGGGACATTAAGTGAATTACCTGGTATCACACAGGCAACTTACCTCTGGTGCAGGACCTGGACTCAAGTTTTAGGACTGAGTTAGGACTCAGGATATAAGATTGTAGATAAAGAGCTGGAAAGAATTCTAAAGGCCTTCTGGTCTAACCCTTTCATCTCCCAGACAAGGAAACTGAAGCCGAGGAGAGAAATGATTTGTCCAAAGTTAAACAGATAGTTCTGTGGCAGAAGTAGGTTTTGAAATTCAAAGGCCACTGCTCTTTCCATCATAATATATCCCCTCTTTTCTTTGAATATATGAAGCCTGTAGGAAATATTTGTTGAATATTTATTTATATTTATATTATTTATATTTATATATTTATATGAATTTTTTATTATTCATTTATATGAATAAATGAATGCTCAATGAATATATGAATGAATGCTTACTTGGTTGATAAATGCCAAAGTGATCAAAGAAATATTTGAACAGGGAACTGAGTAACTAAATATGGCATCTTAATGTCATCACATTAGAAAGATTTCTTCTTTTATCCAAATTACTATGTAGCCGGTTACAGGGTTTGTTACTGTTTAATTTGTTGAGTCTGAATGAGGGTGGTTTGTTAGAAGCCAAAGCAGAGGAACATAGTTCTGTTCCAACTCAATGAGGAATAGGGTCACATAAGAGCCTTTCAAAGCTTAATGAGTATGCTATGGAACAGTACAGGTGTCCTGAATGCAGGTGGTTTGGTGATGTGGCAACTGAGCCATCCTTCTCCAAAGGCTTCATGCAGAGTCCAGCCATGAATACAGAGCCCATTGACAGTGCAACCACCTCAAATGAAGCCTTGTGTGCAACTGGCAGGCCTGCCTTAATGTTTGCCTGCACAGTACACATTCATTCGCACTGTACCCTCTGCATAGTGTCTGGCAAGGCAGCCCTTGTCTGGAAGGCTTATGGCTCAGCCAGGATTTAACCCAGTCCTTGCAAACAAATGAGTCACTTCATAAGCCAGGAGCCTGAGCCAGAGCAGGTGCAATGCGATTGGCATGCCTGTCTTCTGCTATTCCATCCGTTAGCTGGAGATTTGAGTCATCCTAGAAAGCTGGTGCCGCAGCCCAGCAGCACAGCAGCCCAGCAGCACAGCAGCCCAGCAGCCCAGCAGCCCAGCAGCCCAGCAGCGCAGCAGCACAGCAGCCCAGCAGCCCAGCAGCCCAGCAGCACAGCAGCACAGCAGCACAGCAGCCCAGCAGCCCAGCAGCCCAGCAGCCCAGCAGCCCAGCTCCTGCTTTTTAGGTGGAAATTCAAGAGCATTACTGATGTTCAATAATTTAACTGCAGATGTTACAGGAAGTGTAAATGTGAACAATTAGCTGGATTTAATGTATCTCAGGAGGTATGCTGCTTTGCTCCAACATTGCTATAGCTATATTTGCCTTACAGCTCTCTAATAAAAGAGCAACTCTGTCTTTTATCCTGTCATAAAGGCACAGACGGCACTATGCAGCAAACTCCCAAATTCAAATGGCTCATTGAGCAGCATTGAAGCTTCCTCTAAAAGTTAGAATTGACTTTTGTAGACTGGTAGGATGTGTTTGTTATTCATGCTTCCCCTATTTCAGTGATTTTTATTAAGTCACAAAGACCAAAATGTTTTATAATTCAATTAAATTCAGTAAGTACTTATTAATCACCTATTATGTACCAAGCACTAGACCAGGATGTTTCATAATTCAGTTAAATTCAGTAAACACTTATTTAGAGCCTCCTATGTTCCAGGCACTAGACTAGCATGTTTCATAATTCAATTAAATTCATTAATCGTTTATTAAGCACCCACTATGTGCTAGGTACTATGTCAGAAGCCATGTATGCAAAAACTAAAAAAAAAATGAAATCGTTTTCACCATTAAGGAACTTATACCTACTGGTAAGAAACTTCTCAGTCATTAGAAAGCTCTCAGCTACACAATTGCTCCATATATGCACTTATGGTTCTGTGAAATTTTTTGTACTCAACACTCCAAAGAACTCATGTTTCTCTTAGCTATCATGCTAGAAGAAGATCACAACCCTCTGCTCTGTCTTAGCCTATGCAACACCTATCTATGTCTTCCTAAATTCCTTCACAGAGGAACATATGCCCAGGTAATGCACTAGAGGCCTTCCCAGTCAATTTATCAATCAAACAGCATTCATTACTCACTTACTGTGTGTCAGGCACTGGACATATCAAGACAAAAATGAAATAGTTCCCTCTTCCCAAGGGGTTTGCATCCTATCAGGACTGCCTATGTATGTATTCATAGATCTGCAACATTGGTACACACATACATAGATATAGAATATATATGTAAAGAGAGGCACATAAATGCAAGGCAATAAGGTATGTTGGGGTGGGAGGCACTAACAGCTGGGCAGATCAGTCAGTTATAAATATTTATTAAAGCATACTGTATGCCAGCCACAGCTAGGTGGCACAGTGGATAGAGTGCAGGGCTTGAAGTCAGGAAGACTCATCTTCCTGAATTCAAATCCAGCCTCAGATACTTACTCCCTGTGTGACTCTGGGCAAGTCTCTCAACCCTATTTGCCTGTTTTCTCATCTCTTAAGTGAGCTGTAGAAAGAAATGTATACCTCTCCAGTATCTCTATCAAGAAAACCCCAAATAGAGTCACAAAGAGTTGAATCAACAACAAAATGTGCTAGTCACTGAACTAAGCCATAGGAATATGGAAAGACAGAAACATTGTCCCTGCCTGCAAGGAATTCACATTCTAAATAGGTAGAAAAAATAGAATTAAATATGTGTGTACATACATATGCACACACACAAAGATATATATATATATATATATATATATATATGTGTGTGTGTGTGTGTGTGTGTATATACCTATACAAACATTTATCCAATAGGTATAAGGTAGTCTTAGACAGAAAGCACTAATGATGAAGGAGGATGGAAAGATCTCTGACAGAAAGTGAGATTTGAGCTTAGCCTTGAGGGAAGTAAGGCAATATTGGAATTACAATTTGGGCTGAATTTTGAAGGAAGAGAATTTAAGAGACAGAAGTGAAGAGGATGTACATTCTAGGCATGAGGGACAGCCAGTGCAAAGACATGGAGATGGGAGATGATGACCTATCTGATGTGAGAAACAGCAACAAGGTGCCTTCATGGTGCCATGGATAAAGGGAGAGATTTGGAGTTAGGAAGACCTGCGTTCAAATCCTTCCCCAAACACTAATAGCTGTGTGACCCTGGGCAAGTCAGTTAACCTCTAAGCAACAATTTCTTCATCTGTAAAATAGGGATCACAATAGCACGTACTCCACAGTTGTTTTGAGAATCAAATGGAATGTTATTTGCAGATCTTAAAAATACCACATAGAGGCTATGTATTATTCTTTTTCGGAAGGCCAGTTGGACTAAACAGTGGAGTGTGTGAAGGGGAGTCATATATAATAAATCTAGAAATACAAGTTGCAGCCAGGTTGGAAAGGGCTTTAAAAACCAAACATAGATGTTTGTGTTTTGA